>JAQPPZ010006935.1:0-110930 GCA_028583015.1 Wollemia nobilis
TTATGGATGGTGTTTTGTGCATTTATTTGATTACTACAATTGATACTGCTATCTATACACTACATAATATTGAATTGAAAAAGAAATATAAAAAGTGATCTTATAATGTTCACCCTCCTCTTAGTATAAGCTTATGTTATTCAATTGGTATCAGAGCGGGTTCCTTTAGAAGAGTTTGATAACTTGAAGGAAAAGCGATCTAAGAACACAATGGATCAAAAGGATCTACGAGACGGGTCCATCAATAATGTAGTATCAATATTTTATGGAAGTGACTTTCTATGTTGGTGTATGCTGATGATATTTTACTTGATGGTGCTTGGCAATGAAGTTTGGGATGCAGTGGATCTTGGATATGATCCAACAAAAAATCCTCCTATAGATAAGGAAGGTAAGATTCTAATGAATGCAAATTCAAGAGCTATGAATGCAATTATAAAAGGATTGCGTAGATTAGAATCTATGAAGGTTATGGATTGTAAAACATCAAAAGAAATGTGGGAACTCCTGCATGACATATATGAAGGAGATAAAGGTGTCAGGAAATATAATATCATAAATCTCAAAGGAGAATTTGAGAACTTAATAATGAAGGATGATGAAAATATTTGTGACTATCTCAGTAATATTTATGAACTTGTACATGATATGAGAGGTCTTGGAATGAAGGTTGATGAATCTGATGCTTGTGATAAGATCTTGAGAACTCTTCCAAAAAGGTATAGTGAAAAGGTCTCTGATGTAGAAACATCAATTGATAGTGATTCTATGACTATAAATTTTGTACTTGGCATGCTTACAACTTTTGAGATAAGAACAAAATATCCTATCCCTCCGAAAGAGGTTGCATTCAAATTAAACAAGAAGATAAAGGGTAAGAGGTTAGAATCAAGCAGTGAGTCATCCAGTGATGAAGAAGTAAATTATGGTAGAAGAGATAAAGGTACCAGAAGACCCATAGATATAATATATATTAAGTGTTTCAATTGTGGAAAGTATGGACATTATGCAACAGAATGCAAAGAGCCAAAGAGCAACAATGATGAATAAAAATAGGATCACAGGTACAGGGAATCAAAAAGATACAGGTACCAAAAGAAAAGCAAGGATGGACAAAGCAAACAAGGAAAGAAGTTCTTCCAAAGGAAAAAGAGAAGCTACTATGCGGATAATGTAATTAAGTACTCAATTGATAGTGATGATAGATTTTCAAACAATGATAGAGATAAAGTCTTATTTATGATTGAATAAAAAGAACCAATTAAGAAAAAGACTTCAGTTATTCTCAAGTGTTTTAGATGTGATAAATTTGAACATCTTGAATATGATTGCACAAGGGATGGTTATAGTTTTAGTTATGATTATTTTGAATATGCACTTGAAAGACCAGATGAAAATCTTCTAGTGGCATTAGAAGATGAAGTGAGTGATCCCATAGAAGACAACAAAATAAATAAATGATATGGAGAAAGGCAAAAAATAGAGTATTATTCAGCATAAAATGGCTATGATCTCAAGGGAGAACTTATCTATGCCCTTGAAATAGTAAATAAGGTAAGAAAGCAACACTCTAAACTTGAAAGTTAGTTTTAAGAATGTGATGAAGAAATATTATTGCTCATAGAGGATTTAGAAAAGTCAAAGACTAAGGCAAGCAAGTTCAAAGATAAGTTAGAAGCAAATATTTTGGAATGTGAAAAGTTAACACAAGAAGTGGCACTACTAAAGAAATATTTAGAGGATTCCAAGAATAAGCTATACAAGTATGTGAATAGTGCAAAGAGTGTGGATAAAATAGTCAAGATACAAAGAAGAGCAACAAACAAGACATGTCTTGGTTCTAAACAGGTTCAACAGAAAAATGAAGAAAAGTCTACTTCAAGTCTTGAAGAAGAAACTTCAGAAGAAGATACATCAGAAGAAGACAATGTAAGTGGGAGTAAGACATCAGAGGATGAGTTGGACAACAAATATTTCAACAAATATAGAAATAATGCACAAAGAAGATACATATGGAACAACAATCAGAATAGGAGACCAATGAGGTCAAGACAAGGAAGCTTCAATGGAATATTTTTTTCATGTCATAGGTTTGGGCACATGGCTTCATAGTGCAAGACACATGGAAGATAGGAATATGGGAAAGGATAGATTTTCCATGGGTATTGCTACTCATGTAATTATTTTGGTCACAAGGCAATGGATTGCAGGGTTCATGATAGAAGAGGATATAGCTTCACAAGGATAAATTCTAAGACAATTGCACCTCCAAGGAATAATAATATTAAGTGTTATAAGTGCAATAATGATGGTCACACAACAAGATGGTGTAGAGAAAATATTCCAGAATCAGGCATGAACAAGAATTGGAATATGAACAAGAACAAAAATATGAATAGGAACAGGAACATGGGTATGAACAGGAATAGGAACAGGAACATGAACATGGATGAAAATAGAAATAGGAACAAGAACATGAACATGGATGAAAATAGGAACATGAACAGGAACAAGAACATGGATGAGAACAAGACCAGGAATAGGAATATAAGTGATGAAAGGAACAGGGATGATAAATTGGGAAAGAGGATTCAAAAAACTCAAAAAATAAGAGAAAAAGATAAAGGTATAGATCTATGATTTCGAGGAGTAGAAATACTCCCACCCTAGAATTAACCACCTCATGTGGAGGTGGGGGAGGGGCTAAGCTAAGAGGCTCATTCTTAGCCCTGAGCCCCAAAGGTGACCCTTTGCCATTGATTTCAAAGAGGGAGATATTTGTGTGTATTGGGGAGAGACTTGATATTGGAGAGATATTTGAGATAGGGGGAGAAATGTCCTAGGGGGAGCAGAAGAAAAAGAAAGGTAAGGTTTCAGTAAAAGGATATGGGTTGCCATCAATGACAAAGGGGGAGATTGTTGGACATTTTGAGTCCCGAAGTCAAAGTTGTCATTGATGTCACCATTGATGCCACCTGATGGAGTCATCATTAATACCAATATTTCAGCAAAAAATAAAGGCAACAAAGATGATCAATTGATATTCAGCAAGAAGGTGGAAGTTCGAGTAAAATAGTGCAAAATACGAAAGTTCAAAAGGAGTGATAATATTTATTTTATAAATTATTTAAATTCAGGATGAATTTAAATTTTATAAATAAATATTATAATGGTTAGAAGTGCCATAAGTGAAAACCCAAATAAAATAATTGTAATTTTAATTACAATATTTTATATTGCAAAGTGGGTTTATAAAGCCTAAAAATAATAAACCCAAAAGGTTGGGGGTTTATAAAGTCTAAAAATAATAAACCCAAAAGGTTGGGTTAAAGGTTTAAAGACCAAATTTTATGTTAATAAATCCAAAGATTGGATTTAAAACTTTAAAAAAAGGCAACGTTTATTTCCAAGGGAAGCGTCGACGTAAAACAAAGCAAAGGAAGGCACCGATGTCATTAAAGACAAGGGAAGCACCGACATGTTTAATACATTGGGAATGCATATTAATACCAAGCAAAATATATGGTTTGAATTACCCTTGCTCGATTTGAAAAGAAAGTGCATCAAATTTAATGCAGAGCTCGTGATAGTATTTCATAATTTTTGTGGGTTGACTTGATGGTGGAAAGGACAAAGGCAAGCACTTTGGTGTGTTGAATGCCAACAAGGCACCTTGGCCTAGTGGCAAGTGGGCAACAACTTACGTTTTGGTATGCACGGTGGTTTGAGTTCGAATCTTGTGGAAGCCTTTGGTGGACGTGTTGAAGGCACCAAGGAATAAGTGCAAACATTTTATTTTGAAAGGCTTGGGAGGAGTATTGAAGCACGTGGTGCTTCCTCCCTACCCAACGAGCTTGTAAGCTCATGTGGTTTTGGCACCATGGGCAAAGACTTGTGTGGACTGCATTGAGAGTTCGAAACTCTCCAAAGGCAAAGGTACATTTTGTTATTTTATTTTATTAATGCCTAAGTTGGAGGTATAAGGAATTTAGTGGTTAAAGTCTTTGCATTGTGATTAAGGGTGGTTGTTGAGAAATATTGTTAGGAGGTATAAGGAGAATTCTGGTTTTGTTTTCAAGTCTTAAATTTTGCTATTGTGAAAATTGAAAGGTTAAGACTTTGTGGGTGTATGTTAATTTGAATAAAGGGTTTTTAATTATTGTAAGGATATTGTTTATTATTTAAATTTGGAGTGATAAGGTGTAATTGTGATATTATTTTTATGATATAAAAATTATCCTCTAACCCTTATTGAGTATGTCAAAGAAGTAATTTTGTGTGGAAGATTTATAGAGAACAACTACTCTTCAAGAAAAGGTATGGGCAAAATTATTCTTTATTGATTTAGGTGATTGGCTTGATTGAAAATTAAGTTTGGATTGAAAATGATTTGATTAGGGTTTCCTTTTCAAAAGTGGTTGAGTTAATGCTTCAAGGTTTTCTGGTTTGAGTTTTGTGATTAAACCTTGTTTTATAAGCATTGTTGTTGAAGCCATTGGTTGTGCAATGAAGTTGAACTTGAGTTAGAAAAGAACATGAGTATCATTGTTATGTGAGATTTGTTGTTGAGAATTGTTGGATATATTTTGAGTTGGGTGATACATGTTTGGACTAGGGTTTGTGAGAAAGATTTATTCCTTGAGGTGATTTTTTGAGGAGAGTTGATTGAGCATAGTCAAGTGATTGTGTGAAGTGGTTGTTCAAGTTCCATGAAACAAACCATTCTAAAATTCTGATTTGAGTTGAGTTTGAGTTTTTTAGAATAGATCATATTGAGTCTCTAACAATTCTCTTTATGCTTCTATGAGACTGAGTTGAGAAAGTGATTGTGGATTAAGTATAGAACATATTGAGTCTCTAACAATTCTCTTTATGCTTATATGAGATTTATTTGAGTTGAGATTGATATTTGCGTATAGAACATATCGAGTTTCTAACAATTATCTTTATTCTTCTATGATATTGATTTGAGTTATGATTGTGGATTGAGTATAGAACATATTGAGTCTCTAACAATTCTCTTTATGCTTCTATGAGACTAAGTTGAGAAAGTGATTGTGGATTGAGTATAGAACATATTGAGTCTCTAAAAATTCTCTTTATGCTTCTATGAGATTGAATTGCAAAGTGATTGAAATTTGAGTATAGAACATGTTGAATCTCTAACAATTCTCTTTATGTTTCTCTGATATTGGACAAGTTTTGTGTGGACTTGTTATTTTGATTTGAGGAAATTCTTTGAGAAGGCTTGTGGACTGATTTTATGTGAAGCTTTTGTGGAAGATTGCAATGCAAATTTGAGCAAGTCCTTGAGAGGACTTATTGAGTAGATTTAGACAAGTTATGAGTCAGCTTTTTGAGCAGAATTGGACAAGTTCTGAGTGAGCTTGTTGAGCAAAATTGGACAAGTTCTGAGTGAGCTTGTTGAGAAGATTTGGACAAGTTCTGAGTGATCTTGTTGAGAATATTTGGACAGGTTCTATGTGGACCTATTGAGAATATTTGAGTAGGTTCTATGTGGAACTTTTGAGCAGTTTTGGATAGTTTCTGTGTGGACATGTTGAGCAAATTTGATAAGAATCTGTGTGGACCTGGTGAGCAGATTTGATCAGTTTCCATGTGGACCTATTGAGCATATTTGAGAAGGTTTTGAGTGGACCTATTGAGAATATTTGAGTAGGTTCTAAGTGAACCTATTGAGTAGATTTGAGAAGGTTCTATGTGGACCTATTGAGCATATTTGAGCAGGTTATGAGTGGACCTATTGAGCATATTTGAGAAGGTTCTAAGTGAACCTATTGACATAGCTTTGGAGGTGACAGAGTATAGAGGACAAAGTCTTAGTGGATAGAGATCTAGAAGCTAGGACAATTGAAGATAGATCTTCTGAGTGAGGAGTCTTCAAGTGGAGAGAGATCCACCAGTCAGTGTAGCAGAGAGACAGAGTCTTCTAGAAGATCACTAGCCAGAGCTAAAGGGGAAAGAGTTCTCATGTGGAAGAGTTCCACAAACTTGAGATTAGGGGATCAATATATCCTTTGGATAAAGGTGCATAAACATTGTAATTGGTAAGGATTCCCAAATATTATTTGAGAAATATTTAGAAAAAATATTTTCTCTATGGAGGTAGCCCACATTGGGTGAACCATGTTAAAATTTGTGTCTCTATTGTGGATGGTGTTTTGTGCATTGATTTGATTACTGCTATTGATACTATTATCTATACACTGCATAATATTGAATTGAAAATGAAAAGTAAAAAGTGGTCTTATACTATTAACCCCACTCTCAGTATAAGCTTGTGTTCTTCATTGATCTTCCTTTGGCCTGTTGCTCGATGATTTTGACCAAATATTTGATGTCAACGTCATAATTCCTATCTTGAATTGTTACTCTACCATTATCCCAAGAGTTTAGGAATAAAATAGTGATTTCAAAATCATCCCCTTTAAAATTTTGAAACAATGGAAGGAAACCCCTAGCAGAAATGATAGCTTCTACAATTGATTCCATGATAACGTAGGATGGCTTAATGAAATTGATGGCTATGACAAAGCAAAAACTCTAAAGATGCAACTTGAATGGACAAAGGTGGAAATGAATATAAATAGGGTATATATAAAAAGAAATAGTCAAGGGTTTAGAAATGGAAATCAACCAACCGCCATATTGAAAAGGGTGTCGAGTGAATCGAGGATGGGAAAATATGCATGAATAGAGAAACTCGTGATAGAAAATGCATGAAAAAATATTAATATGAAGTATGTAGGAATACTTGCAAAATACCCACATGATGGAAAAGGTGTACTGGGAAAAAAAGATAAAGGACAAGACACAAGGGAAGGGGCCAACATGGATGGAGGATGGAGGTAGTTGGAAAGGGACAATGGGAGAGGAGGGAGACATGGTGATGCTAAGGTAGATAGACATGATGGATATGGGGGATAGAAGGGTGCGGATGATGGAAAGGTGGAGGCCAACATGGCATGGATGGAAGACAAAGCGAATGGATGAAGAAAATTCATAAAAAGAAAAATATTTAAAGGTGGTGGATAGGGGATTAAGGTTGACAAACCCAAAAAATTGGTTAAACCATAAACCAAGGTAGCATGGGAATCAATGGAGAAGGAACTAAATTCAATGAACATTTGTCCTACTTGAAGAAGGGTTGACTTGCTCCATGTCAACATTGGTTTTGTTTGAATACAATAAATCTTGCTCCACGACAACAACCAGTTTCTAGGGAAGAATATTGGTCCAAGTCATAAAAATTATGGAATAGGCACAAATATTAGTAATTTTGTTAGTTGCCTTATTACTTTCTCTAAAAGCATGCTAAAAAATTATTTCTTGGAAGGTTTGACTGATAGTCCTAGCTTCATCAATGTAGTTCCTTATCCTCCAAGAGGGATTTTTAGAAATTTTTAAATAATTGATGATAGTCAAAGAATCACCTTCAACCATGAGTTTATCATAATATTCTTTAGCCAAGACAATGCCACACCATAAAGCTCTAGCTTTAGCAACCTGATTTGTTTAATTTCCCAAAAATTCTACAAATGTAAGTATAACCCTACCATTGCTATCTCTAAGGATACCCCTAGCTCTAGCTAATCCAGGGTTACCCTTGGTGACACCATACAAATTTGGTTTGAGCCAACCATAGGGAGGAGGAATCCATTTGGAATGAGTCTTGATGTTTGAGGGTGGAATCATATGACTTTCCACAATAGGAAAATTGAAAGAAGACCTAGAGAAACCTCAAAGTGGGAATCATGATGGGATGGGAGTGGACAAAGAGAAGCATTCTCATTAGAAAAGGAAATAATTTTGTTCAAAACATAGTTTGGGATTAGCAGGATGTTAGAAAAAGCTCAACAATTTCTTTCCATCTAGACTTATCAAATAAAATTATGGAGACAAAATTGCCACAACATTTTGAGGCAAAGGTTAAAAAAAGGATTCGACCATTGGGTGAAAAGGTCAACAATAGAGCAAGGTTCAACCCAAAGGATGTGGAAGAAGTCAAAAATTTTATTGAGGATGGAATATGAGAAATGAAAAGTGAGAAAAAGGTGGTGCTAGAATTCCCAGTCCAACAAGCAAAGAAAGCACCTATTGGGAATGGGTAGACCTCTTTTGAGAAGGTTATCAATGGTAAGAATATTTTCCTAAATGGCAACCCAAGAAAAAGGGCTATTTTTGGAATCAGGTATTTAGGCCATATAATACTAAAAGATATTAGCGGCTCTTCATGGGTCAAAAGAAGTAGGTAAGCTGACTTAACAGAGAAACCCCCACTATAAGTGAATTCCTAGAATATTTGGTCATGGGGACTTCCTGAAGGAATGACTAAGGTGTTGAGAAGAAATTGCAGTTCTCTAGATTCCACAGGATGAGTAGGACTGTAGATAATCTTACATATTTTCTTGTTATGCTGAGAACTTATGAAATTATAAAATTTTTGACCAAAATTGATGTCATTATAACCTTTGAGGACAGTAAGATAAGGATTATTTTTAAGAGGTTATCTTAATAACCATTTATCATTACAAAAGTCAATTTATTGTCCATCACCTAATCTCCACCTAATACCTTTTTCCACAAGGAATGTGACTTGCAAGATAAACTTCCAAAAGGAAGAACCTCTTAGAGGAAGTGTAGCATTGAAGAAATCAGTACCTTACAAGTATTTACAACTGATAATGAGGGTCCATTCAAATTCCACATTTGAAATTAAACAACATGCTTGCTTTTTTAGAGGAGCTAAATTTAGGATATCGAGTCTCCTAAGTCCAAGCCCTCCAAAATGTTTGGGCTGATAAACTTTATCCGAGGTAACAAGGTGGAAACGGTGTTTGTTTTCATATCTAGACCATAAGAATTTCTTTTTATTTGCTCAATATTATTGCAGAATCTTGTAGGGACTTTGAAAATAGACATGAAATATATGGGAATGCTTTGGAGAGAATCTTGAGTAAGGGTGACCTTGCTAGCTTGACATAGAATATTTCCTTTGTAGCCAGCCAACTACTTTTGTAGCCTCTCAATATTATTAACTTCTTTCTATTTTTGAATATTATCCACTAACTCTATTTCATGGGGTATAGGTTGATTAATGTTGTTTTGTTTCTTCAAATTATGTTGTATCCTATTCTCAGCTACACTCTTTTTATTGAATATAATCTAGTATAATTCCATTTTTTAAGTTTATGGCATGAATCCTCTCTAAGGCTTCCACTACTTCTATTATATGTGCCAACTTGCCTTGTTTCATTCATTCAAAATGACTATCTTGTGGTCTCTATAGGATCTTTACATTGTTAAGAACTAAGGCTATGGGTTTGGCTTCATAGGTGGGAAATGTGTTTACCTTTTTTTCAAATTGTGATTCCTTAACCTTTTTATCCCAAGTCCAACATGCATTCACTTTTATTTCTTCATCAGATTCTTACCTCAAGGTTAACGCTCATATGCAGGATGAGGTATATGCCACAACTAGCTAAATTATGAGGGGTATCATATGTAGGGAAAAATAAAGGGAAATAAAAAACCACATTAGCTGAAGCCATGGGATTTAGGACTACATATTGATATTTTTTGGACCTCTTTTCTTTTCCAATTATTATTTAAATTTCTCCCTCCCTTGTTATTCTAGTTCCTATTGAAGTTTTTTCTTGAAGGGAGGTCTATTTTTATTCTGATTCTAAGAATATTAGCCACTATATCCTTTGTTCCTCTTAATTTTAGAGAACCTATTATTCATCGTATGGAACATCTCTATCATTCAAGTTGACAATTATTCAATAGGATTAGCTTCTAATTTTTTAGTATGGTGAAACCAACTTTCTTAGGTTTTTTTCTTAGTTTTATTTTTACTGGGATCTAATAAGTATGGCTTCATATTTCCACTATCTATCATGTTCCTTTTTATTATAATAGCTCTTTCCATACAAGCATCAATGGTAAGCATAGGTTGTTGTTTGAGTTCGTAGTTGAAGTCTCTAGGGAAGGCATTTTTATAGAAATAAATATACTAGTGATCATTAGGTCTCAAGGCTATGGGGATCCTATTTCTTACTTTATTGAACTATCTATTAAATTCATCTACCATCTCATTATATTTCTTTTTCATTATGGCCAGATCGATTAATAAATATTATTCATTTTTCTTTTCTCTATATTTCTTTAGGAATGCAATCTCTAACTCTTGAAAGGTACCTATGATATTTACTGTGATACCATTGAACCATTCTCTCGTATCCTTCTTCAAGGTTTGCAAAATATATTGAGGACAACATATTCATCCTCTACCTCCAAACTATCCATGGCGTACATAAAATCTTTAATGTGGCCTTCGCCTGTTACTATGTTTTCCCCTAGGAAGTTTAGTAGGAAATTGTGGGCCTTGCAAGATAATGGGTTTAGGATACGGGGTAATATAAAATGACTATATCTATTTGTTCTCCAATTATTTAGAGGAGGATTTTCCATCTATATCACTGAGGTCACCAGTACAGGGTTGATAATAGGGGGAGAAATACTTGATGCAGGGGAAATATTAGAAAAAAAATAGTACTATTATAATCCTAATTATCTAGTGGGATAGAAAACAAAGGCTCTTTTGGATTTTTACATGGTAAAAAATGTACCTGTGGATCTAGAAGTTCAAGTTAGAGTTTTTTCCACTTCTTCTTGTAGATGCTAGATCAAATCCTTCTCCTTTATCCTAGGTTCTTCAGAGTTGCTAGCACAATGTGCAAAGTAGGGAAGATAGAAGTATTTTATGGCTAAGATTGCTCAGTCCCATAACTTAAGTCTCATAGCTAATGATTGGGAAAACTTAAAACAAGGAATATAAGAGTTCATTCCATGGGAACGGTGCCAAAAACTATTTTGTAGAATTTTTGCCTTCCTTCTCAAATGTGTCATGTTACATAAATCCTCGATCTCACAAGTAGTTTGTAGACTCTAGTGGATCTACCTCTTTGACCTAGGAAAAGATTATCATTATGACTCTAGAAAGACTATATCAGGTATGGATACCCTAGAGGTGAGCTTAAACATCTAGTATTATAATATTTTAGCCCATGCTCAGCCAAACTAAAGAGTTATTATATTTGTTGATTTTTTTGACCAAACCTGATAGTAATATTTATCTAAAAAAAGGATCAATACCTTATCTATTGGATTGTTGTAGAAAATTTAAAATATCTCATGAATTTGAAATGAAATAAGAAAGAACTAGTTCATTCAGGTCAATTTAGATTATGCAATAAAAAAATAATTAAACCAACGAGAGAAATCTTCATCTACACATTTAAATACTGTAACATGCAAATGAGTGAGACACACGTTATTGATACAAGAATGCCAGGAAAGAGTTGGAATTATATTTGATAAAAAATTACATAATCAGAGCCCAGTAAGATGCTTGGGTCCTTGAAACAGTGACTACAATGTCTCCTCTGTTCAAATATCACAACAAAGGGTTGTATCTCTCTACCTTAGCTGTAGTTATATGAGAGTTTTTAACTCCTTGCATGATCTTTGGAAATTATCTCAATTGGCCGATATTCCTAGGAAATCCCTATGCAATAATAGAGGAAAGAAAGAATGAATTACAAAGAAAAGATGCACTAAAAGGAGAAAATATGAATGACCACTAAAACACACAACTATACCTGGATATAATTTTTGCTACCTAAGTCTTGATGATCTTCTTTGTCGTAACCTCCTCCTATTTATAACTTTGAGCAGTCATGTTTTGTTGTAACGGTTTAGATGTGGACCCCCCATTTGGCATGATCTCCCACCTTTTATAATTTGAATATGGCAGAGGTAAAAATATATAGGTGTCCCACACATTTTTCCTATGATTATACTCCTTGTGCACTAACATTCTCATATGCCTTATCTTGTGTTGTATTGGGTCCCACTCCACTTTGTTTGTTATCGATCATTCTCTCTTGGTTTGGATCCCTCACTTTTTACCCTTTTTCATTTTTTTGTATTTTTTGGTCAATCCATGTCCAAGATTATTTGTGGAAAGTCAAAGAATACTTTAGCATATTTGTGTCTTGTATAATTTTATTCACTTGTTCTTTAGACCATGCCACATTGTTATCAGAGAGCACATTTAGGTGATCTACTATTTCTCCTAGGAAGTTACTTTGCTTGGACAACTCTGCAATGTGGTCTTGATCAAATTCAAATTCTTAGATTCTGCTAAAAATCAGATCCTTAATATTGGCTACCTGAAAAACCTCTTCTAATGTAAACCCATAGTCATTGATTTCACTTTCTAATTCCTCTTATGAGCAATTTATTTCACTATCCCACCCATACCACTTTGATCTATTATGTAGGAATATAGAAACCTTTGCAAATTATTCAATGCAAAAGCAAAAAGAACCATCTCCTAATGCAACTTCCCCTTCACTCACTTCTATGTAGTGTTCATTAAATTTTTGGAATATAGGATATATCAAATTCACCCTCTAGTCTGGTTGCTACAATAGATTTATTAAAATATCTATAGTGTACTGATGGTGTAGATATTATAGAACACCATAGTTAAATCAACCATTTCACTTATATTTTGTTAATTATTTCTTCCTTGAAATCTTTAATGAGATTGGGATGGCCAATATCTTTTGCAATAGTACCTTAGGGAGTAGATGGTTTTTGTCTAAGATTATCTATTTCTACCTACAATTGTTCCACCCTTAGTTGTAGTTGTTTGACTTCTACAACTTTGGTCTTCAATCCTGTCACTTCCTTTTCTATGGCTTCTACCACTTGCACTTGAGAGGCTACATGGGATTTCATCATGTTGATAGGACCTACTGTAGCCATTATTACTCCTCTATCCAAATAAATTTGAGCTTCTTTTAGGCTTTGTGGAAGAAGGATCACAACTATGGTAGTGGATACATTGCATGCACTCTACTCTACAACTTTACTAGCCATACATTATCCTTTGCTAGGATTCCTTCTTTCCTGTATGTCTTGGATCTATTCTTCCTCCTCAGTAGTAAACTATATTACCTCCTTTCTCTTTGATAGAGTAAAATTATCCATACCTGAAGTATGATTCAAGTCTGGCCCTTTTTATTTTTGAAGAATGGGGTGGGCTTTTAGCGAGGATTTCATACTTCCATAGTATATTGGATAATACTCCCGATTATTGGATCATTTTGAGTGCCTTAGGGGGAATTGGATGCTCCTTTTTATGACCAGGGAAGCAAAGACCATAGAATGTTGGTTGACTACAAGTTTGGCCTTTCTTGGTGGTGATATCAATACCCAATTTAGTACCACAACTACACCTTTTATCTATTTGAAAGGGTCAGTC
This sequence comes from Wollemia nobilis, assembly GCA_028583015.1. NCBI lineage: Eukaryota > Viridiplantae > Streptophyta > Pinopsida > Araucariales > Araucariaceae > Wollemia > Wollemia nobilis. The sequence goes on from JAQPPZ010006935.1 coordinate 13,358, forward strand.
ACTATCTCCTTTCCTTTTTATTTCATTGCAGGGAAATCATAAGAGGCTTGAGCAGTTTATGGTTGCTTATCTGATGTATGGAAAATATCTAAGATTTTTGCTTGCTTATCCTAGAGTTGTGTCTAAAATATTCATAGCTACCCCAAATTTCTCTGAATCTTAACTAATGATTTAGAGAGTGGGATCTTGAAAATCCTCAGGTAATGCAATAGGGACCAATGGAACTATTATTTCTACTGAGAAATTTTTGTGCATCCTTAGATAAAAAGGGTAATTACCCATTGTTTTTATCTTATTGTGGGTCATATCCTAAATTTTCTAAACTAACTCTAGTGATACATCCTACCCGAGGACCTTTTGTGTAGCATCCTCAAAATCATCTATCTCGTGTTTAACCTATAGGCTAGGCAATTTTTCTATTATAGTTTTCTTGTGGTATCTAGAAGGATTGTAATACCTCCATGTAACATCTAAAAAACAATACATATCCATGTTCCAAATGGCTCAGAGTAGGCTTAAGTGATCAATCTACACATAGTGTAGATACCAAAATCTAGCCACTTGTCATCCATCCATAACCTCCCACCACAATTATCCATTATATATATATATAAAAAATATATATATGTATATTTTTGTTTAATATATATTTAGATATTAATATGTTATATATTATATTTATTTATTTATATTTATATTTATATGAATTAATCTTAGCCATTCATAATGTTTTAATCTTAGCCATCCATCCACCTTAATCCATGCCACTTGACCAGATTTAATATCCACCCTTCCTCATGTTTTAATCTTGACCGCTCAAATTGTGTCATCGAAACCCTAACATGTTTAAGGGAATATTATAGAGAAAAATCATTTTGATGACTCAAAGACTAACACTTTTGAGTTCTCTAACCCCTAACTACTTTTTGAATCCTAATTTCTCTAAGTGCATTAAGATATTTTTGGATTCCAAGCCCTAGCCTTCCTCGTTTCCACCCTTTCCTCAATCACCATCGTTCATAGACCTCCGCTTCTACTATCACATTTCTTTCATGAACCAAATATGGTTCTATGCCATCTCCATTAATCCCTGAATGTAATCCAGATCCAACCAAGCACCTAGCAGAGCCTGTCGAGCACCTACCAGAGTCAATAAAACACCCACCAAATCCCATAGAGCATCTCTAGACATTTTTGGTCATTCTCGAGTGTCTGTGAACATCACACGCACTAGATATATAGCCCTATGACCCTTGAGCATCGTTAGGACATATTAAAAACTATCACTGGTATAATTTTTGCAAGTAGAAATAGAAAAAAAAGGTTCATTGATAATGTAATAATTATATGTTTTTATTTTTATATTCTTAGATTTGTTTACAACTTTTATTCTGTAGTTAGGGTTTAATGATTTTATTTTTTAAGGTCTCATGCAGTGGAGCCCTCATAAATATTACTAATCCTTATTATTTTTGGCTATGTATAGGTGTAAGAACTACATTTTTTGGAAGTTGTTGAAGCTTGGGTGGCCCTATTCAGGATACACAAGCCCACCCACAAATATGTTGGTATCAAATCAAGTGCAAAGACATCACCATTATTTTCAACTCAGGTTTTAAAGAACCCTAGTACTTTGTAATTCTATATCAAAAATAAATATTTTAAAACCCCACATTTGGGGTACATCAATTGTAATATTTGATATCCACCCACAATAATAAAGAGTTTTATTTCATTTGTGCAATCTTTATGTGTTATGGTGTTTATTGTCATTTTACATTATTGTATTGGTGTTGCTTGATTTTTTATTCACAAATGGTGATCATGGTGAGACCCACAATGGGTTATCTATGTTAACTTAATTTTTTACTGATTTTTTGTTTCCATTTTCTATTTTGCATGTTTTCAAAAAAAATTTCATGTGATTTTCGTAGAGCTAGGATTTTTGAAAAGTTGTAGAAGTTGACCAAAAGTTGTGCAGACACCCTGCAGTGCTCAAGGGGAACCCTATAGTGCTTAGTGAACACCCTAGTGCATTTCAAAGGCTCTAGGAGGTATTTTATAGAGTGATAAAAGGATACATAGGCTTTTTTGTAAGTATGCTTCAAAACCCCAACCCCTCTACTTCATTTTTTATGTTTTTACAGATAAAGTGATAAAAAGAATAAAATTCAGTTTTTGTTAAAAAAATCATATTACATTTACATTTTAGGCACTTGCATTCATTTTACACATTGCATTTAGAGTATCTTTGCATCCATATTCACTTTAGCATGCATTTCAGATTTAAAATTTTGTTGTTATCTGTTGTGTTTTTATTCAATAATATGCATACTATTTTCAATTAAAATGGCAATTATATTATAGGGTTAAATATTCCTCTTTTATTTGTCTAAGTAGGAACACAATTAGAATACTTAAGTATCTCCCACTGTTGTAATCACTTGATGATTTATGATGGAAGATTAGACGAATCCTCCACTGTTTAGAGTGGGTCTTAAGTGGTGTACCCTAAAATTTTTGTGGAACTTAGTATTTATACTTTTGGCTACTAATTTAGGCCTGTAAAATTGGTTATTTTTTACATTTTATGTACACATTAGAAAACATAAAATTTTAAAATAAATCACACACAACATGTTTCACAATAAACACTAATAATTTGGATTTCATCACCAACCTTTGTTTAGGATTTTGTGATGGTGGGTTTCATCTCCATCCGTCAATATCTTCCCTTAGCCACCATAGATACCCATGAGAAAACATTATGGATTGAATTACTAGAAAGAATCTCATTTCCTAGCCAAGCCATAGATTTCACCTTTCATAATTTAGATTAGCTCATCCAAAACACACAAAACTCACCAAAAAAATTAAAAGTGAGATAAAAAGGAAGGAGGTAAGAAAAATTTGTTATAAAACTTAAGGCATATTTTATTTGTTTATTCTTAGTGTTGTCATTATTATTTTCATTTTACACATCACCTACATTGATCAATCCTTTCCTATTCATAGTTTAGAGTCTTGATCAGAAATTGGACTAACAACATGAGTCAGGCACCCATCACATCCATGGATTTATCCACTCCTAACCTCTTCAATCCCATATTCAAAACACTTCATATTCCATCTATGCAAGCTTCTTATTTCCAGTAGGAAAATGCTCATTCATACCTCAAAAATCATAACCAAGTCTTCTCCAACCCTCTTTCTGAGGCAACCTCCATAACATCTCATCACACTTTATCACCACAACATAGCCAACATATTTCCATACCATAAACTTACACCACTACCTATTATAATCCACATTATGAAGCACAAGTCAATGCTGCTTCAAAAATTCTATCTACCATTTAATCCACCATTCCACATTCAGTTATGATACCTTTCACGATCTATCCTCCATAAAATTTAACCCACATTGCTAACATCCATAATTCATCTCCATCCCCTTTAGATTCCACACAATTTTTTTCTAATATTTCCATACAACAAGCATGGAAAAATCTCAACCAATTTCTCATGAGTTGAGCCCACTCCATCCCAAACTAGTAAGCATGCATCACACCCAATCAAACTTGGGTATCACCATATTACAAAGTCATCATCCCCATGCCCCAAAATTCATAACACCACAAAAAACACACTTAATATCATACATCCACCAATCCATCCACCCTACTGCAATACACTCAACAAATAAATCAAGGCTTACAACAATATTATCAACACACTTTAATTTTGTAACAAATGTTAACACAATTCACTAACATTGAGTTATAGTTGAGTCATCATCATCCATGTTAGCAACCATAGTAGTTGCAACATCCAATTCCATAATTCACATCTCAGGTTATGGTACCTATACCACAAATTCAACATCCAACACAATCAAACAAAAGCACCAAGCATCTTACAAAGCCCACTTGCAACTACATGGTACTTTCAGAATCTTATGCAACCATTTTTCAAAGGCTTTATGAAGCATAAGAGATTTTACTTTCAAAAATAGAACCAAGATATCCTAAAAATCCACATGGAAAATATTATAAGAAGCACTTATATTGCCCTTATCAACAACAAGTAGGAAATAACATCAAAAATTTCCATGCATTTAAAGATATTGTCCAAGATCTTATTGATAGGAAAGTACTTTTCCATAAATGGTCCATCCAACCAATCTGATCAGGATATTGATACTGACTCAATCATCAAGCATACTAAGGATTCTTAGGATATTGCATCCTACCAACCACTCACACCATCAATCATCAAGCAAATCAGGTATGCTTAAGGTATCACACCTTCCTCATAAAAAAATCTCCTAAGGAATAAAAATCTCTTTGGTCACATATCAATTTCAAAAGGCTCCAAAGGCACCTAATCCCTTTGGTTACATATAAATTTTGAAAAGCTCCAAAGGAATCAAAATCACTTTGGTCACATTTCATTTCCAAAAATCTCCAAAGAAATTTAACATCCCTTTGATCACATCTCAATTTTAAAAGGCTCCAAAGGAACCAAAATCCCTTTGGTCACATATCAATTTCAAAAGGCTCCAAAGGCACTCAACACCTTTGGTCACACTTCAAAAAAAAAGAAAAAAAAACATAAATCGTTGCATTGCATTTGCATAATTTTATCATTTGGATCTATATGTGTTTCTTGCTGCTATCTGAGTTCACAATATTCAAGAAGCACAAAATCTTACTAGGCTAGCGGGAGTAGAAGAACCCGAGCCACTGAACATCATACTCTTGAAAGCGTTCCATGATTACTATGATTTATTTATATATAGTGTGTGTGTGTGTGTGTGTGTGTGTGTGTGTGTGTGTGTGTGTGTGTGTGTGTGTGTGTGTGTGTGTGTATATACATGGCTAATACACAAAAATAAAATTACATTTCACACATTTGGATTGCATACATTTCATTTGCACACATTTCATTTCACAACATTTCATTTTACACCTTGTATTTCACACATAGCATTGCACACATTTTATTTTTGCACATTAGCATTACACACATTCCATTTCACAAATTGTGTTTCATACATTGCACGGATATCCACATTCACACATTTCACATTTCATAATAGGGATCATTTATTTAGTTTAGATAATAATTGGTCCAATAAAGTCATGTTTCCTTAATTAGGGGCACCTTCAAGTCATCATCCATTTCATTACACCATTCCATAAAGTCAAATTGTCATTTACAAAGCTACATATCCATAATTCCTAGGTGTTTTTGGTCACTCAACCACTCCTAGTGTTTTAAGAAACTTCCAAATACATGTCGAGTTTTCTTTAGGACCAAGACATATTTTCACTAAGAAAATCTTGAGTTCTAGGAATTGAATCTAAAAATTCTTGAACCAAACACAATCACACATATTAAAAAAATCTTGTTTCTAAGAGGGATAATACCATAAATGGTTGAACATTGAAGTGAAAAGGGTATTCCTTGCTTGTCCCATTATGCACATAGTCCACAAAAATAGTGGTTTTCACCACTATCACAATTTCAAAATAAAAGAAAGAGCAAGGTAAATTCTTAAAAAAATTAAATCTTGTACACATCACACACCATAGATCCTCAAGTTGTAAGTATAGAACTACATTTCTAGTTAGACAGTTAGGTAGTCTGAATCCCCAAAGCTTAGAGATCAAATTCGTAGACTATGAAGTCAATCTCCATAGGGGATATAGATGCTTGACTGGTAGTGGAGTACACTCATGCATGGTGACACATCTCATTTAAAAGAGACCTCTGACCACACATAAGGACAAACTAGCTTTTTGATCTCATCCATAACATGTTTCATCTCATTTTTTTCAAGATGGTTTAATGAACCCACTTGCACACACATTGGTTCTTGATTACCATAAGTCATTACAATGCTCATGATTTGGTAAATGAATTCACTACACACATACATTTGGTCTTAGAGAAATTAGGTAGTATTTAATGAGTTTGTTTGATACCACTAGTATATCTAAGTCTCTAAAAAAAATCACTTTTACATATCAAAATCCATATCTTCTTCCATGTCAATATCCATGTCTTCTTCCATATCAACATCCATATCATTACATGAGTTTTTTATTTCACATGCCACTAGTTTGGTGTCCCTGATTAAACAATAATGCTATACATGGTCAAGAAACTTCTAAACTATGAATTATCATTAGAGAATTAAATCATTTGCATTCATACACATTATCATTGCCTTATCATCCATCATGAATATACACAAAATCATAACACAAAAGCAATAGCCTTGTATATATATATACAATGTTTGCATATGCAAATATTGCTAGAAAGTTCTATACAAGCACATAACTTGGGGGTGTTCAAGGTATCACACCTTCCCCCAATAAAACAAACAAGCACACAACTTGGGGTACTCAAGGTATCACACCTTCTCCACCAATTCAATAAATAATTCAATCACTTAATCACATTAGATCATTAATAAGTCAATTTCTATATTCAAAAGGTTGCATCCTTTTGTCAAAGGTTGAGCCCTTTGCCTCGCATATACACAATAAATTCAAAAAGTTCCAAAGGAACCAAACTTCTTTGGTCACATGCACATCACATTTTAATAATTCAATCGCTAGGTTAAAAATTTTACAAATTTTTGTCAAAGGTTAATCCCTTTGCCTCGCATATACACATAAAATTCAAAATTTTCCAAAGGAACCAAACTCCTTTGGTCATATACACATCACATCATCAATAAGTTAATTGCCAGGTTCAAAAGGTTGTGTTCTTTTCTCAAATATTGAGATATTTGCCTCGCAAACATACATAAAAGTCAAAAATTTCTGAAGGGCCTAACCCCTTTGTTCATATTTCAATTCAAAAGGCTCCAAAGGAATCAAACTCCTTTGGTCACATATCACATCACATCATCAACAAGTCAATTTTTAGGTTCAAAAGGTTGCATCCTTTTATCAAAGGTTGAGCTCTTTTCCTCGCAAACACACATCAAATTCAAAAATATCTAAAGGGCCTAACCCCTTTGGTCACATTTCAATTCAAAATGCTCCAAAGGAACCAAACTCCTTTGGTCACATACACATCACATCATCAACAAGTCAATTGCTAGGTTTAAAAGGTTGTGTTATTTTATCAAAGGTTGAGCCATTTGCCTCGCATATATAAATCAAATTCAAAAGGTTCCAAAGAAACCAAACTCATTTGGTCACATACACATAACATAAATCATCACACATGTCAAAAACCCCTTTTTTGTTAGAAAAAAAATATAATCAATCATCCACATTTCAAAAACTCCTTCATCTATTAGGGAAAAAATAAAATTAATCAATACACTTTTCATAGCTATTGCATTTTTCCATGTCAAAAACCCCTTCATATGTTGGGGAAAAAATAGAATCATTCATTTTATTATACATACATTTGCATTCAACATCATCAATTTCATTCACCATTACACCTTCATTCAAACATTTGCAAGTACAAGTGAACCTTGTATTTAGTGGTTTATTCTAGTCACCTGGCGATTGCAGTGACTGGTTATCCATGCAATTTAGTAGGATGGATAGATCACCATAAGGACACTTACATTTTTACAAACCCCTTCTCTTTTGGGGAAAAAATAGAATCTTTCATTTCATTATCCATACATCTACATTCAACATCATCCATTTCATTCATCATTACACCATCATTCAACATTTGCATTTGAACACCATCAAATCCATCCATAATTCCATTTACATTCAACATTCACCAAGTTCACGTACAATTTCAAGTGAATCTTGTATGTACTAGTCTATTCTATCTCCTTGGAGATTGCAATGATTGGTTATCCATGCAATTTAGTAAGATGGATAAATCACCGTAAGGACACTTGTCCATATTCATCATCCAATACACTCTTGTTTGAAAATAAAATGACTTTTGGTCCCTCATTTTTTGAGTGAAACTATGCCAAGACCAATTTACGCAACAACTATTATTAATACCCTTTTCCATGGGATTCACAACATGGATAACTTTCATTATTTCATTTGCAATTACATAAGTATCCAAGGATACATGCCAAGTAAAGTGATTGAGCAACATTTTAGGAATTCCATGTGGGAATTGGCTACAATCATGAGTGGTCCTGAAAATAGATTTTTTTTTTTCTACATTTTCATATTTGCATTTCAATGAAATAAAAAGTCACTTTCTTCAACAACATGGAATCACCACAAACTTAGGGCAACCACATTTGATTTTTATTTACCACAATAGGATATATCTTACATGATCATGGCATTTACACTTGGCAAAAACCCTTTCTCTATTGGGGCAAAAATAGAATCAATCACTTGCATTTCACAACAATCCCCTTTCTCCATTGGGGCAAAAACGGAATCATTTTACATCATTCATATCATCCGCACTTACATCATACACTTACATTTACACCATACATCTACACTTAGACTATTCACTTGTATTTTCATTGCATAATTCTATCAATTGGCTTGTGATATTTATTCTTCACTCACTCGCCAATTTAGGGGGTAAGCTACACAATAAAATGGTTACACAATCAAATTATTTTGTCTTCAATATCATCTTCACATTCCAATGAAAGAAAGTTGCTTCGTCATCAGGCCAAACTAGGTGTCTAATATTTTTGCACCACATTGTGTTTTATGCAACATGGTACAAAAAGGGGCATCTATAGACACCAAAATCTAGCCACTTGTCATCCATCTATAACCTCCCACCACAATTATCCATTATATATATATATATATATATATATATATATATATATATATATATATATATATATATATATATATTGTGGAAAACATCCCATAAGCGATGCCACTTTCGTGTAAGACCCAAGGAGGTAGGGGTATCTCTTATGCCAAAATTACCCAGGGCTCACACCTAGCCTACCACATTTGACTTACTCAAGGAGCAAACCTAAACAATAAAAAATAAGAACATACAAATACAAACACACAAAAATATTACAAAAAAAACATGCTCCTTAAGTGAGTCAAAAATATAAAGCACAACCAAACACACACACACAATAAGATAAAAAAAACAACATGAACCATATAGAAAAATACAAGAACAAAATAACAAAAAACAACATAACACTACAAAGACACAACCGACAAATACATGAAAAATAAAAACAACAAAAACCTAAGAAATAAAAAATAACAACAAAAAAACCAACAACAAACAACAAAGAAAAATAAAAACATAGAAAACACTCACACCAAAACACAAAAACACCAATTAATACAAACAAACAAAAACACAAGCACAAGAATAGAAAAAACACAAAAACAAAAACAAAAACACAAAAACAAAACACAAGAACAATAAAAAATAACACAAAAACAAAAAAAAACAAAAAACACACACACACCTCAAAAAACTAAGAAAAAAAGAAATAAGAAAAAAATTGAACACAACAATTACCTTTCTAGACCAAAATACTTTTAAGGAAATAATTGATAGGGGAAACAAAAGAAATATTAGTTTGAGCTAGGGAAATAAAAAACCCTGACCGAACCAAAGAGAAGCAAAAATAAAGCAAGAAGAAACTAAGTACCTCTAGAACTGGAGCCATCCAAAGAAACGATAGAAATAAGAGCTTCCCTTATTTGCGAAACCCATTGTCTAGGAGGGTGGCCATAACAAGTCAGATCACCTTTTTCCAATGCCCAATTAGCTGAAGCATAAGAACTCTTGTTCTGATATTTGACCACATGATTGTAATTAAATTTCAAAAATCCCATCTGGATTAACTAAATCTTCTCAATAATTATTTTTATTCTCCAATCAACCTTATGATTCTTAGGAGTCTTCAAAATATTAATCATGAGTTGAGATTCATACTCAACTAACACCTTTTCCCATCCAAATTTAGTAGCCTCTTGAAGGCCTCTAAGGATACCATACCCCTCAACAAGGTTATTGGATAAAATACCCAAATTCTCAACAAAAGTAAAAACCAGGGGACCATTTGAAAGTCTACCACTTTCTCCCGTACTAGCTTTTCTAGGGTTCCCTCTAGAGGCCACATCAGTATTGACTTTGTTAGTCTCACAATGAAACTGAGAGGGGGGGGTGAATTAGTGTAGCTCTTTAAAAATTAAATCTTAAACTCTTAAAGCCAAAACAATGAGAACTTAAAAACAAATAAAGCAAATATAACAAGAGAGCATCACATAACACAAGATGTACCGAGGTTCACTAATTTGGCTACTCCTCAAAAATTGATTGTTTGAACTACCATCCAAATCCAACCTTTACAAAGCACAACTTTACAATCAATTTACCAGCACCCACTGGAAGGAGCACCAACCCCTAATTTATCTGCACCAATAGAAAGGAGCACCAACCCTGATTTACCAGCACCAACTGGAAGGAGCACCAACCCTTGATGCCAAGCACCAACTTGGACTTCAATTTTGAAACTAGAAGATTGACATAAAAATACCTTCACTTTTATAAGACCCTGACTGATCTATTGCTTACTCAACATTGCTCACAATTCACACAACACACACCCTTTTGGCTCGCCTCTCACTCTCCTCTAGCCCTCTTCGCAAGATTAAAAAATCCACAATAAATTCTCCAAGCAACACTCCTTTTATAACCATCCTTTCTCTTTGTAACTCTAGTTGTAACTCCTTTTGTATATTTTGAGAAGGTATTTCGTCAAACACGTCACATGCAAATAATTGACACCATGTTCTCCTACCATGACTGTTCGTTTTCTCGGGCATGACTGTTCGTTTTCTCTTTGCATTTATGTTCGTTTTCTCTTTGCATGTCTGACTGTTCATTTTCTTTTCCCTTGTGTATGCATTTGTTTTCTCCTTCGATGATTTTTTTTCTTCTTATTCATGACTATTCATTTTCTTTTCCATTACTGTTCATTTCTATTTTGAGGCTTTTCTTGAGTCGTGAAAATGTGACATGTCGCGATATTGCGACACTTTTGTTACTATCCCTGCCTGCCCTTTTTGAGTCACAAAAATGCGACATGTCACGATATCGTGACACTTTTGCTTCTCTGCCTTCCTACCCTTTTCAAGTCGCAAAAATGTGACATGTCACGATATCATGACACTTTTGCTTCTCTGCCTTCCTGCCCTTTTTGAGTCACAAAAATACGACATGTCATGATATTGTGACACTTTTTCCTTCTTGTTGTTTCTCTTCACTTTGGACCATGAAAATGCTACATGTTGCGATATCGTGACACTTTTTCTTCCTTGCTCTTTCTCTTCACTTTGGACCGCGAAAATGCTACATGTCACGATATCGTGACACTTTTTATTCCTTGCATTTTCTCTTCGCTTTGGACCGCAAAAATGCTACATGTCGCGATATCGCGACACTTTTTATTCCTTGCATTTTCTCTTTGCTTTGGACCGCAACAATGCTACTTGTCGCGATATCGCAAAACATTTTTCCTCCTTGCATTTTCTCTTCACTTTGGACCGCAAAAATGCAACATGTCGCGATATCGCGACACTTTTTTCTCTACTCTTTCTCTTTGCTTTGGTCCGTGAAAATGCTACATGTCGCGATATCATGACACTTTTTCTCCTTGCTATTTATCTTTCCTTTGGCCCATGAATATACATGTCGCGATATCGCGACACTTTTTCTCCTTGCTCTTTCTCTTTCCTTTGGCCCGTGAAAATACAACATGTCGCGATATCGTGACATTTTTTCTCCTTGCTATTTTTCTTTGCTTAGGCCCGCGAAAATACAACATGTCGCGATATCACGACACTTTTTATCCTTGCTATTTTTATTTGCTTAGGCCCACAAAAATACATGTTGCGATATCGCAACACTTTTTCTCCTTGCTTTTTTGGCCACAAAAATGCAACATGTCGTGATATTGCGACACTTTTTTTTCTTCTTTGCTTTTTTGCTTCTCTTTTATCTTTAGCATATGGGCCACTTTGGTATTCTTGGAAAACCTGTAACAACTTCACCCAAACATCAAAAACATCCTCATAAGCATTTAAATGCACTATACATACTCTGAATAACCTCTGAACTCCTATCCACTGCATCAACCGATCTATCTGACTGTGTTGACAACAATGACAATCTTGTCGCTGCACCTTGCTCAACAATCTCCCCCTTTGGAATTGTTGGCAACACACGTGCAATTTCCTGTAACTCTTCTCGAATTTCCTGTAACTCTTCTACAATTTCCTGTAACTCTTCTTCCCCTTTGACAACAATATCAAAGGGCTGTTGTAGGCTCCCCCTGAATCAATGCACAACATTCTCAGGAAAAAATTATTACACTTAGCAAAAATCACAAATATGAGCAAAAAGATAAACAAATACACAAATGCTCCCCCTAAGAATGTGGTCTCGATAGCTAGTCAATTCTTGGGAAGTGTGACCACTCCTAATTTATTGCGAAGGTACTTAAAAAAATCCTTGGGCAACAGTTTTGTGAAGATATCTGCTACTTGCTCTGTTGTTGGAACAAAATCCAACTTAACCTCACCTTCCACAACTTTCTCCTTAAAAACGTGATATCGGATAACAATATGTTTTGTGCAAGAATGTTTAACCGGATTCTTTGAGATTTTAATGTCATTGGTGTTATCACACTTAACTAAAATTGGCTCAATGAAGTTAATACCAAGATCTTTCAGGGTTTGTTTCATCCATAATACCTGTGTACAACACGTTGTCGCTATAATATATTTTGCCTCTACTGTGGATAAGGAGACTAAATCTTGTTTCTTACTGTGCCACGCAACCAACATATCTCCAAGATAGAATGCACCTCCACTGGTACTCTTTCTGTCATCTACACATCCAGCCCAATATGCATCTAAATATGCAATAAGGGTGAAGTCCTTACCTTTTGGATACCATAACCCATACTCCATAGTGCCCTTGAGATACCAAAGAATCCTCTTCATTGCTGTCACATGAGTCTCCTTGGGACTAGCCTGAAATCGTGCTACCATGCATACTGCCTACAAAATATCTAGTCTGGTAGCTTTTAGGTAAAGTAAGCTCCCAATCATATATCTATACATGGTTTGATCAACATGTGGAGATTTTTCATCCTTCATCAACTTGCAACCTGTCATTATGGGAGTGCTAACTGGCTTGCAATCCTCCATTGTGAACTTTTTTAACATCTCTTTCACATATTTAATTTGAGAAATAAATATGCCCTTCTCATTTTTATTAACTTGCAACCCGAGGAAATACGAAAGTTCACCAATCATTGACATTTCAAATTCTTTCTACATCTTATTTGCTAAATCTTTACACCACTCATATTTGCTATTGCCAAATATGATATCATCAACATATACAACAAGAACAATAAGATGGCCATTTTCTGTTTTGACATACAAATTACTATCCACCATACCTTTCTTGAACCCTTGTTGAGTAAGATAGTTGTCTAGCCTTGCATACCATGCTCGAGGTGCCTGGTTTAAGCCATATAATGCTTTATTCAGCTTGCAAACCAATTTGGGATCATCACCAAGTTGGAAACCATCTTTCTGCTCAATATAAACCTCTTCTTCGAGTTTCCCATTCAAAAATGTTGATTTCACATCCATTTGATAAACTTTGAAATTCTTGTAAATTGCTAAATCCAAAAACATTCTAATTGCCTCTAGTCTAGCCACAGGTGCAAATGTTTCCTCAAAGTCAATACCTTCAACTTGTGCATAGCCTTTACATACCAATCTTGCTTTATTCCTGACTAACTGTCCATATTCATTCAACTTGTTTCGAAAGATCCATTTAGTATCGATTATATTTTTATTTGCAGGTCTTGGTACTAACTCCCAAGTTTTGTTTTTCTCGATCTGATCTAATTCTTCATTTATTGCATTCATCCAACTTTTATCTTTGCTTGCGAAAGAATATTTTTGGGCTCAATGTTGGATAATAGAGAGTAGTTGCTTACTACTCTTCTTCTTGTTTGAACACCAATTGTGGGGTCTCCAATTATTTTCTCTCTAGGATGATCTTTCTGCCAATTGCCTATTTTGAATTTCTTATTTTCTTCCACTTCTAAATCATTGTTTGAATCATCTGAGTCAATTTTTTGTTTCTTTTTTGTTTCCTTTTCCTCATCTCCTTCAATAACCTCTTCATAAATTGGGTAGTTCTCTTCATAGCTAATTACTCATTCCCTACCTTCATCAATTTTAACATCAACACAATCCACAATTTTCCTTAGCTTCTTGTTGTAGCATTTGTAAGCTTTTCTTTTTGACGAATAGCCAAGAAAAATACCTTCATCAGCTGTATCTTCAAACTTACCAAGGTTTTCTTCGGTTCTTTTGATGTAACACTTGCTGCAAAAAACTTTAAAGTATCTTACTGTTGAATTTTTACCAAACCACAACTCATAAGGAGTTTTGCTTTCATGCGTCCTCAACATGCACCTATTTTGGATGTATACCACAATATGGACTGCCTCTTTCCAAAATTTGTCTGCTACTTTGCTCTCTGTCAACATAGTCTGTTCCATTTCCTAACACGTCTGTTCTTTCTTTCTACCACACCATTACGTTGAGGTGTCTTGCTGCTAAAAACTGTCTTCTAATACCATATTTTTCACGATACATCAGAGAAATCCTCTGAAATGAACTCTCCTCCTCTATCCGATCTTAAAAATTTAATCCTTTTCCTTTGATTCTCAACTTAGTTTTGAAAACCTTGAACATCTCAAAAATTCTAATTGTGCTTCAAAAAATACCCATGTCATCCTGGAATAGTCATCTATATACAACATAAAATATTTGTCACCATTTATACTTTGCGTTCTAATGGGTCTACATAAATCGATGTATTAGTTCCAAAGGTTTGCTTGTGTAGTACTCTTTTGTTTTAAATGAGACTCTAGTTTGCTTCCCCTTTTGGCATGAGCACAAATGCTATTTGATGGTTTTCTAATGGTAGGAATATCTCTCACTGCCTTTTTTGAGCTGATTTTTACTAGATTATCAAAACTGATATGACCGAGCCTCTTGTGCCACAACCAATTTTATTCTACCTGTCCAATCAAGCAAGCTCCTTCTAAAGTATCTAAGAGAGTGTACAGGTTGCTAGATGTCCTTGATCCAGTTGCTATAAAATTTCCATAGTTTACTTTCCTGACTTCACAACCATGCTTCTTAAAAATCACTTCATGACCTCTATCACAAATCTGACTTACACTCAACAAGTTATGCTTCAGACCAACCACAAACAAGACTTCTTTTGACTTGATTTTTGTCACTAATCTTCCTGAACCTTTGCCAACTATCTTAGCTCCATCATTATTTTCAAATTTTACTGAACCACCTTCATATTGCTGTAACTTCTCAAATTTATGTTTTTCACCTGTCATATGACTGGAGAATCCACTATCAAGTATCCATGGTATAGATTTATTCAATACTTTAAATGTTGTTTGTATGATCAGGGATTCCTTTTTTTCCTTAGATCGATCTTTTTCTTTCCACTCTGGTTTGAATACAGTTTTGGGCTCTTGTTTTGAATTTTCTTTTTTAGTAGCTTGTGCATGTTTTTCGAGAAATTTTCTATTTTGTCTCATTCCATTTGGTTGAGATTTTATTCCCTAAAATGATTTGATGAAATGTACTTCGATAATTTCTTGCAATGTGCCCAAAATTATGATAGTTATAACATTCTCGCATAATCATCAAAGGTGAAAAAACATTTCTATTGGTAAAATTCCTTGGTCCTACGTTATACTTGCAATCTAAAATCTTATGTCCATAACCACTGCATTTAAAATAGTAACCAGAAAAGAAATGATTGAACCTGGGTGATGGTCTTTGCCATGTTGTCATAGGAGTCATAAATCTTCTTCTTCTTTGATGTGTGACATTGGTGAATCCATCATTGTCAATTCTCCTTTTGTGCCTTGCATTATTTCTTTCTTTTGCCTGAGTCAATTTTTCTTGATCAACCTATTTCTTATCTTCATTTTTTGATCCATTTGATGATTCTCCTTCGACAAAGCCCAAACCAAATTTCATGGTTGTAGTCCTTTGGATATTTATGATCTTATCCAGCTTCATATGAAGAACACAAGCTTATATCGAGAGGGGGGTGAACAGTATAAGACCACTTTTTAATTTTGCTTTAAATCAACTTTCAAATCAGTATTATGCAGAGAATAGATAGCAGTATCAATAGCAGTAATTAAAGCAATGCACAACACACCATCCACAAAGAGACACAACAATTTACGTGGTTCACCCAATGCGGGCTACTCCACGGATAAAATTTCTCACTAAATTTTATCACCTCAAATTCTGGGAAACCTTTCCTGATTACAAAGTTTATGGGCACCAACCCAAAGGAGATACCTTCCCCTAGCTCTGCTCTTTAATGGTGATCCTCTAGAAGACCTCTACCTCCTCTACCCTTAGCAAGTGGAACTCTATCCATAGAAGACACCTGTCTTCCCTGCTCTGGCTGGAGATCTCTATCCTCAACTCTATCACCTCAAAGTTGGTCCTCAAATTTGCACTAAACGTAGTCCTTCGGTCTAGCACAAATGTCCTCTTTCTCTTTCTCTGATCTGCACCAAACACAGTCCTTCAGTCTGGCACAAATCTATCCTCTTCTGCATCAATCTTTGTCCTCAATCTAGTCCTCAAAATTGGTTAAAGAAAAATGGTTCACAAGCTTACAAAATAGCTTGCTTGATCTTCTCCCAAGTCTTCACTAAGACTTGTCTTAGATCTGCTTTACAAGTTCTCAGAAGAACCTGCTCTAACTGCTCCACAAGCTTCAACAAAACTCTTGCTCAATGTTGTCCAACAGTTCTCTCTGCTCTGCTACAGCCGCACTTGATCGAAACCAACTTTTGCACAGACTACGCAAACACAGCAGCACTTAACTCTCGACAATCGATCTTCTTGAAATGCGCTCTGTCTACAAAAGTCACAACACCAATAGCTTCTGCTCCTTTGCACATTCACAACAGCACAGTCTTCGCACACTTCGATCGATTCGACACGACTGCTCTTTGCACACCATGGACTTAACTTGCACAATTTTGATACACACATTCGATACCTCAAACTCAAAATAGCCCTCCTTTTATAGCAAAAATCCATGATCAAAAACTCTCAAACTTAGTCGACTGTAATCCTTAAACTAAATCGGCTACAAAACCCTATGCTACGTCGGCCTAGATTTAACTCTATCGGCTTCACTGCCTCTACAACTCTCCGATAGCTTCTGGCATGAAACTTCAACATGTCATGATATCACGACACCTTTGCTTGCCGTACACCTTCTTTTGCCTTGTCGCGAAATCGCGACACTTTTGCCTTTGTCTGCCTTGACTACGTTCTTGTCATAAAATCATGACACTTCTAACTTTTTCTGACGTCATCCTCACTCTTGTCGTGAAATTATGACGCTTTAGTCTTCAAAGCCTTCTTCTCTGCTTTTGTTGTGAAATCGTGACACATTTCCTCTCGTTGACGTCATCTCCAATCTGTCATGAAATCATGACCCTTCTTTGCTTCAAGGCCTTCTTCTCTGCTTTTGTCATGAAATCATGACATTTTTGGCACCGTATAGTCTCTCTCCTCTTAGAGTCATGAAACTATGACATGTCATGAAATCATGACATCTTCCTGTGTTGGAGTCTACACTTGCCTTCTGGTTGCAAAATTGCAACATGTCACGAAATTGCGACATCTTCATCCTGCTAGCTTCTTCACTTCTACCTGTCACAAAATCATGACACTTTCTGCATCCATACATTTTTCTTTCATCCTATCATGAAATCATGACGCTTTCAGCTTTCAAAGCTTTTCCTGCAACCTATCACAAAATCGTGATGCTTTTGGCTTCCGTACGCTTTCTCTACTGCCTATCACGAAATCGTGACACTTCTGGCTTCCGTACGCTTTCTTTTGCAGCTTGTCGCAAAATCGTGACGCTTCTCCTTTCAGGCTCTTCCCTTTGCTACATGTCACAAAATCATGATAGTTCCCATTTCAAGCTTCTACAGCATGTCACGAAATCATGACAGTCCTCAACTCGACCTCTATAGCATGTCACAAAAATGTGACAACCCTTACTTGGAACTTTGCATCATGTCACAAAATCATGACAGTTCCTGAATCACTTTCTCTCTCTTCAATCTTGTCACAAAATCATGAGTTCACACTGCAGACTTTCTTTTCTACAACATGTCACGAAATCGTGACACTTTCTCTCCTACATCCTCCTTTGTAAATGTCATAAAATCGTGACACTTTTCCTTCTCTGCCTTCCTGCACTTTTCGAGTCACAAAAATGCGACATGTCGCAAAATCGTGACACTTTCCATCTTGCTCTTCTTCTCTGCCAACATGTCACGAAATCATGACAGTTTTGCCTACTTCATCTCTGCCTTCCAACATGTCACGAAATCACGACAGTTTTGCCAAAACTTTCTCTCTCCTCAAACATGTCACGAAATCATGACAGTTTTGCCAACACTTTCTCTCTCCTAAAACATGTCACAAAATCATGACAGTTTTTCCAACCACCTGCATACTTTTCCTTGTCTTTTTCTTGATCTTTTACAACTGGGCTACTCTGATCTTCTTGGAAACCCACTATCCAAACTAAAAACCTTCATCAAAACACATTCTGAGACATCAAATCAAATTGCTTCAAGAGCTCATTGACATCAATGACAACATCTACACTTAGAGCAAAGGCAATGTACCCAAGGTACCCAAAATTGCCAACAATCTCCCCCTTTGTCATTGATGGCAACCCTTAACTGAAAACATATCTCAAGAGCCAAAACTGAACCCAACTGATCCAACAACTGAGAATCTGTAATTGAATTTTTTGCTCCCCCTGACTTGAAGCTTTCTTCTTCACTTGAAGCTCTCCCCCTTACTCATATCTCTCCCCCTTTGTCATAAATGGCAAAGGGTCACCTTTGGGGCTCGGGACTAAGAATGAGCCTCTTAGCTTAGTCCCTCCCCCACCTCCTGATGAGGTGATTTAAAATAGGGTTGGGAGTGAAACTCCCATTAGACACTCATCATCATCAGTGTCTACAATTTCCTTGCCGGGCCTTCTCTTGAATTCTTTGTCTGTATTTTTGTTCCTGTCACTGTTCTGATCCTCGGACCTGTTCATACTACTATTCTTGTTTCTTTTATCATTCCTATTCTTATCCATACCTTGATCCTTAGACCTGTTCATATCACTTTTTTTATTCTTGTACCTTGGAAGATCAGCTCTACACTGTCTAGCTGTGTGACCTGCATTGTTGCACTTATAACAGGTAACAAAGTTATTTCTATTCGGCATACCTCTTCTTTGAATCCGTTTGTTATGAGTAACCGTGTTCCTGTTATTAGTCTTGCAGAACATTGCCTTATGCCCGAACTGATTACAAGAGTAGCAATATCCTTGAAAGAAATTAAAACTTCTGAAATTGTTGTTTACCCTCTTCATTTGAGACTATGCAATGTGAAGCCGTGTGACCAAACCTGTGACATGCAAAACATCTGCCATGAAATATTCTTCTGTTTGACTTCTTGGGTCCCGAAAACTTCTTCTTCACATTCAGAATTCTGTTCTCTATTTCTGTGCATCTATCACTCATGGATTCTTGATCTGAAGTACTTTCTACATTAGAACTCTCTTCCTTTTGAAATCTCTTGCTAGATTCCCCAACCTGTTTCTTGTGTGGCTCAACAAAATCGAGACCTATTTTATCTGTTGGTTTTCTTTGTCCTTTGATGAGAGATTTAACCTTCTTGGAGCTATCCTAAAATATGTAGAGCTTATCCTTGTACTCTTTATTTTCTTCTTTCAAAGAAGCCATTTTCTGTTCTAACTCATTATACTCAAGAGCCTTAGATTCTAACTCAGTCTTGAGTTCTTGTGTCTTAGCCATAGAGACTTCAAGATTTTCTATAAGTTCATCTCTCTCCATACAACATTCATCTAATTTATCCTTGAGTCTAACATTCTTCTTTCTTTCCTTTTTCAAAACACTAAGAGCATTAGTAAGTTCACATTCAAGATCCTCTATTTGATTGCATTTTGAATTATCAAGGCCTTTTTCAGAATTCTTATCACTAGAGGAGCTACCCTTTTCAAAAACCATACATGCATCTTCATTGTAATTTTTTGAAGCATCCTCATACATACTAGCAACCAAATCATTATTTGTGCAATTATCCTCAAGGTGCCCAAAATTTCCACATCTAAAACATTTCATGACAATGAATTTATGTTTCGGTTCTTCCTCCTTTTCTGAAATGAACAACATCTCATTTTCATTATCACTAGAAGAACTTTCACTATCACTGCTAGAACACTTACTTGCTTTGTCTAGGTAGAAGCTCTTCTTGTTCTTGTGTGAATACCTCTTTCCTTGATTGTTGTGCTCATCTTTGTTCTTTCTGTAATACCTGTGCTTTTCAGAATCCTTGCTCTTAACATCCTGTATATCTTCATCACTTTCATTCTTGGAAATAGTACAGTCAGTAGCATAATGACCAAACTTCCCATAGTTGAAACATCTTATATTTTTCTTGCTTTTGTGCTTTCTAGAAAACTTGCCTTTCTTGCTGTAATATGCCTCTTCATCACTAGAAGACTCATCACTCTCTTGAATCTGCTTGCCCTTTGATTTCTTGGTAGCTTTGAAGGCTGCCTCTTTCTTAACATCAACTTTCACTTGAGTTCTCAGCTCAAATGCTGCAAGTATACTATGGAGCTCATCCTTCTTCAATTTATCTAAATCTTTAGCTTCCTCAATGGCAGAAATATTTTCACTAAATCTATTAGGAAGAGACCTTAAAATCTTATCACACACATCATTTTCAGCAAGTTCAAGACCTAAGTCTTTCATGGAGTTCACAATCTCATCCATACGAAGCATGTAGTCACTAATATTTTCATCATCATTCATCTTGAGTTGTTCAAACATACCTTTAAAATGTCTCAATTTGGCCTTTCGGACATTTGCATCACCTGTATGAACTACCTGCAACTGTTTCCACATTTCACTAGCTGTCTTGCAGTGAATCACTTTGGTAAGATCAGCCTTCTGTAAACCCTTCAAGATTGCATTCATGGCTTTTGAGTTGCTGTGATGTAGAAGCCTGTCTTCTTTAGTATAAGGACCATTTTCAGGAATAGTGTACCCATCTTCAATTACTTCCCATACCTCATTACCAAGTGCCATTAGATAGACTTTCATTCTTGCACTCCATAGACCAAAATCTGATCCATCAAGAATAGGTGTTGCATTGCCACTTGAGTAGTCCATTGTGTTCTTTGCAAGCTTTTCCTTCAAGCTATTAAACTTTTTGAAGGCACTGGCTCTGATACCAATTGAAGAACACAAGCTTATACTGAGAGGGGGGGTGAACAGTATAAGACCACTTTTTACTTTTGCTTTAAATCAACTTTCAAATCAGTATTATGCAGAGAATAGATAGCAGTATCAATAGCAGCAATTAAAGCAATGCACAACACACCATCCACAAAGAGACACAACAATTTACATGGTTCACCCAATGCGGGCTACTCCACGGATAAAATTTCTCACTAAATTTTATCACCTCAAATTCTGGGAAACCTTTCCCGATTACAAAGTTTATGGGCACCAACCCAAAGGAGATACCTTCCCCTAGCTCTACTCTTTAATGGTGATCCTCTAGAAGACCTCTACCTCCTCTGCCCTTAGCAAGTGGAACTCTATCCATAGAAGACACCTGTCTTCCCTGCTCTGGCTGGAGATCTCTGTCCTCAACTCTATCACCTCAAAGCTGGTCCTCGAATTTGCACTAAACATAGTCCTTCGGTCTAGCACAAATGTCCTCTTTCTCTTTCTCTGATCTGCACCAAACATAGTCCTTCGGTCTAGCACAAATCTGTCCTCTTCTGCATCAATCTCTGTCCTCAATCTGGTCCTCAAAATTGGTTAAAGAAAAATGGTTCACAAGCTTACAAAATAGCTTGCTTGATCTTCTCCCAAGTCTTCACTAAGACTTGTCTTAGATCTGCTTTACAAGTTCTCAGAAGAACCTGCTCTAACTGCTCCACAAGCTTCAACAAAACTCTTGCTCAATGTTGTCCAACAGTTCTCTCTACTCTGCTACAACCACACTTGATCGAAACCAACTTTTGCATAGACTGTGCAAACACAACAACACTTAACTCTCGACAATCGATCTTCTTGAAATGCACTCTATCTACAAAAGTTGCAATACCAACAACTTCTACTCCTTTGCACATTCACAGCAACACAGTATTTGCACACTTCGATCAATTCGACACGACTGCTCTTTGTGCACCACGGACTTAACTTGCACAATTTCGATACACACACTTCAATTCCTCAAACTCAAAATAGCCCTCATTTTATAGCAAAAATCCATGATCAAAAACTCTTAAACTTAGTCGGCTTTAATCCTTAAACTACATCGGTTGCAAAACCCTACGCTGTGTCGGCCCAAATTTAACTCTATCGACTTCACTGCCTCTACAACTCTCCTGTAGCTTCTAGCACGAAACTTCAACATGTCACGATATCGTGACACCTTTGCTTGTCGTACACCTTCTTTTTGCTATCACGAAATCGTGACACTTTTGCCTTTGTCTGCCTTGACTACGTTCTTGTCACAAAATCATGACACTTCTAACTTTTACTGATGTCATCTTCACTCCTATCATGAAATCATGACACTTTAGACTTCAATGCCTTCTTCTCTGCTTTTGTCATGAAATCATGACACATTTGCTTCTGTTGACATCATCTCCAACTTTGTCACAAAATCGTGACCATTTTTGCTTGAAGGCCTTCTTATCTGCTTTTGTCAAGAAATCGTGACATTTCTGGCATCGTACAGTCTCTCTCCTCTTAGAGTCGTGAAACTATGACATGTCACAAAATTGCAACATCTTCTTCTTGAGTCTACACTTGCCTTCTCCCTGACATGTCACGAAATCGTGACATCTTCATCCGCTAGCTTCTTCACTTTTGCCTATCATGAAATCATGACACTTTCTACATCCATACATTTTTCTTTCATCCTATCATGAAATCGTGATGCTTTCAGCTTTCGAAAGCTTTTCCTACAACCTATCACAAAATCGTGATGCTTTTGGCTTTCGTACGCTTTCTCTACTACCTATCATAAAATCGCGACACTTCTAGCTTTCATACACTTTCTTTTGCAGCTTGTCATGAAATCGCGACGCTTCTCCTTTCAGGCTCTTCCCTTTGCTGCATGTCACGAAATCGTGATAGTTCCCATTTCAAGCTTTTGCAGCATGTCACGAAATCATGATAGTCCTCAACTCGACCTCTACAGCATGTCACAAAAATGTGACAGCCCTTACTTGGAACTTTGCATCATGTCATGAAATCGTGACAGTTCCTGAATCACTTTCTCTCTCTTCAATCTTATCATGAAATCATGATAGTTCACACTGCGGACTTTCTCTTCTGCAACATGTCACGAAATCGTGACACTTTCTCATCCGTACATCCTCCTTTGCAGAATGTCACAAAATCGTGACACTTTTCCTTCTCTACCTTCCTACACTTTTCGAGTCACAAAAATGTGACATGTCACGAAATCATGACACTTTCCATCTTTCTCTTCTTCTCTGCCAACATGTCACGAAATCGCGACAGTTTTGCCCGAACTTCATCTCTCCTCAAACATGTCATGAAATCATGACAATTTTGCCAAAACTTTCTCTCTCCTAAAACATGTCACGAAATCATGACAGTTTTGCCAACACTTTCTCTCTCCTAAAACATGTCGAAATCATGACAGTTTTTCCAACCGCCTGCATACTTTTCCTTGTCTTTTTCTTGATCTTTTGCAACTGGGCTACTCTGATCTTCTTGGAAACTCACTGTCCAAACTGAAACCTTCATCAAAACACATCTGAGACATCAAATCAAATTGCTTCAAGAACTCTTTGACATCAATGACAACATCTACACTTAGAGCAAAGGCAATGTACCCAAGGTACCCAAAATTGCCAACATCATAGAACTTTCTTCACGTTTGTGATGATAACTAATATTACGATTCATCTCTTCTATTTGCATTCTTAAACCAACAATATCTTCTTCTAGTTTGCATCAATAATCTATTTTCATGGTTATTTGCACTTTGAGATCTTCAGATATTTTCTTGGATTCTTCTATCTGTACTTTTAAACTGGTTATGATTTCATTTGCATCCTCAAGCTTTCTTGAAATTTTCTTATTCTTTTTTCTTTCTATCTTCAATTCATCCAGACTTGCAATTACTTCCTCTTTCAAATTTACTTCTGCATCACTTTTGTCTTCATAACTTTCCTGTTCTTTTTCTATTTTTTCATCTATGAGTGCCATGAAAAGAGCTTCACCTATTTCCTTTTTAGAATCCTCACTGTAGCTGTCTTCTAATGAACTGACATTCTTGGAGATGAAACTTTTCTTCTTGAAGTTGCCTTTTTTGAAATTTTTTGTGTTCTTCCAGTAACTTCTTTCTTGGTGCGATCCTTCATAAAAAAATTTCTTCTCATTAAGTGGACATTTAACTGCAAAATGTCCAACGCCTCCACAATTAAAATATTTAAACAGTAACTTTCCTCTATATTTTCCTTTTTCCCTTTTTAGTTTTCGAACAAAGTTTGCTTCCATTTCATCTGATGTCTCTTCTTCCTCGGATTCTTGTTTTGCTTTCATATTTTTATGGGCTTTAAATATAGCTTCTTTGTATGTGGGTTTATATTTTACTATTCTCATCTCATTCAGAACCATGCATCTCATCCATACTAAAAGAATTTAGATATTTAGCTTCTTCTATAAATAAAACTTTAGAATCAAATCTTTGGGGAAGAGATCTTAATACTTTTTTCATGATGACAGAATCTTTGATTTCCTCATCGAGTCCTCTAATCACATTAATGAATTCATTAACTCTCAGCATATATGCCTCTATGTTCTCTTCTTAATTCATCTTTAATACTTCGAACTGAGCTCGATGTGTTTGTAACTTGGCCTCCTTGATCTTATCATCTCATTCATGAATGCTCCTTAGTTTGTCCCATATTTCTTTTTCCATTTTACAACTCATAATTTTTACCAATTCTCTTTCCACTAATCCACACATGATAGCATTCTTTGCTTTTGAGTTATTCTCAAATAGTTTCTTATCGACAACATCAGTTGGAGAAGTGGTGGGTATTGTGTATCCACTATCTACTGAATCCCAAATGTCGTATCCCAAAGCACAAAGATATGTATGCATCCTAAGTCTCCAATATGCATAATTAGTTTCATCAAACAATGGTTCTTTGTTTGATGAGAAGCCTTCACCACCTACCATTATGTCACTTCCAAGATCACCCTAGCCGGTTAAGCTTATTCAGGAACTTGGCTCTGATACCAATTGTTAGACTCACAATGACACTGAGATGGGGAGGTGAATCAATGTAGCTCTTTAAACCTTAAATCTTAAACTCTTAAAGTCAAAAAAATGAGAACTTAAAAACAAATAAAGCAAATATAACAAGAGAGCATCACACAACACAAGATGTACCGAGGTTCACCGATTTGGCTACTCCTCAAAAATTGACTATTTGGACTACCATCCAAATCCAGCCTTTACAAGCACAACTTTACAATCAATTTACCACACCCACTAGGGAGCACCAACCCCGATATATCGCACTAACATAAAGAGCACCAACCCACATTTACCACACCAACTAGAAGGGCACCAACCCCGATGCCAGCACCAACTTGGACTTCAATTTTGAAACTATAAGATTGACATAAAAATACCTTCACTTTTACAACACCCTTATTGGTCTATTGCTTACTCAACATTGCTCACAATTCACACAACACACACCCTTCTCTCTCGCCTCTCGCTCTCCTCTCGCCCTCTTCGCAAGATTAAAAAATTTGTAATAAATTCTCCAAGAAACACTCCTTTTATAACCATCCTTTCTCTTTGTAACTCCAGTTGTAACTCCTTTTGTATATTTTGAGAAGGCATTTCGTCAAACACGTCACATGCAAATAATTGACACCATGTTCTCCTACCATGTTGTTCATTTCTCAGGCATGATTGTTCATTTTCTCTTTGCATGTCTGTTCATTTTCTCTTTGCATGTCTGACTGTTCATTTTATTTTCCCTTGTGCATGCATTTGTTTTCTCCTTCGATGATTGTTCATCTTCTTCTTCATGACTGTTCGTTTTATTTTCCATGACTGTTCATTTCTATTTTGATGCTTTTATTGAGTCATGAAAATGTGACATGTTGTGATATCGCGACACTTTTGTTTCTCTACCTGCCTGCCCTTTTGAGTCGCAAAAATATGACATGTCATGATATTGTGACACTTTTGCTTCTCTGCCTTCCTGCCCTTTTCGAGTCACAAAAATATGAGATGTCACGATATCACGACACTTTTGCTTCTCTGCCTTCCTACCCTTTTTGAGTTGCGAAAATACGACATGGCGCGATATCGTGACACTTTTTCCTTCTTGCTATTTCTCTTCGCTTTGGACTGTGAAAATGCTACATGTCGCAATATCGTGACACTTTTTCTTCCTTGCTCTTTCTCTTTGCTTTGGACCACGAAAATGCTACATGTCGCGATATCGCGACACTTTTTCTTCCTTTCATTTTCTCTTCGCTTTGGACCGTGAAAATTCTACATGTCGTGATATCACGACACTTTTTCCTTGCATTTTCTCTTTGCTTTGGACCATGAAAATGCTACATGTCGCGATATCGTGACACTTTTTCCTCGCATTTTCTCTTCGCTTTGGACCGTGAAAATGCAACATGTCGCGATATCACGACACTTTTTTCTCTCTGCTCTTTCTCTTTGCTTTGGTCCACAAAAATGCTACATGTCGTGATATCGTGACACTTTTTCTCCTTGCTCTTTCTCTTTCCTTTGGCCCACAAAAATACAACATGTCGTGATATCGTGACACTTTTTCTCCTTGCTCTTTCTCTTTCCTTTGGCCCGTGAAAATACATGTGATATCGCGACACTTTTTCTCCTTGCTCTTTTTATTTGCTTAGGCCCGTGAAAATACATGTCGCGATATCATGAAACTTTTTCTCCTTGCTCTTTTTCTTTGCTTAGGCCCGCAAAAATACATGTCGCGTTATCGCGATACTTTTTCTCCTTGCTTTTTTGGCCACGAAAATGCAACATGTCGCGATATCGCTACACTTTTTTTCTTTGTTTTTTGCTTCTCTTTTATCTTTAGCATATGGGCCACTTCGGTCTTCATGGACAACCTGTAACAACTTCATCCAAACATCAAAAACATCCTCATAAGCATTTAATTGCACTGTACAAACTCTTAATAACCTCTGAACTCCTGTCCACTGCATCAACCGATCTATCTAACTATGTTGAAAACAATGACAATACTGTCGTTGCACCTTGCTCAACAGACTTTTCCAAAATCCGTAGGAAGAGGTTGCCAATTCCTTGTTCTATCCATCTTGCAATTACTCAAATTCCCTTTAAGTTGGTTTCTCTTAGAAGAGTTAATCTTCAATCTTTGCATCACTTGATCCCATATTTTGTGGGAGTTCTGGGAGTGATTAAGGAGTTGTTGGACTAATTCAACTAAGTTGGAATTGGTAATTTTCCATGTATAGTGAATATCCTTCCTTTCTTGATTAAAAATTTGGTTGTTCCTTTCATTCTAGATATTCTAAATATGAATGGTAGAACCCATCTAAATTAACTACCTAATAAAATGATCAACACCCTCTTGATTAGACCAATCCCTCCAAAGTTGTTCAAAAGTAAAAAAAATGGAGTAATCCAAGTAAAGTGGCAATTCTCCTACATATCTCAAAGGCTAAAGTACACTCAATAAAAATATGGCTGAGATTTTCCACATTCTCTCCACACATTTCACATCTAAAAGGGTCATGAAAACTATGCTTCATAAGATGCTCCCTAGTAAGCACCATGTGATGCAATAAAAGCCAAGTAAAGAACCTCACCTTAGGCTAGAGCTTTTGAGCCCACAACTGAGAAAATATGTCAAATGATTGGTTGTGATTATTATGGCATAAGAAAAAATAACCTTGAGCAAATGAATACTCACCCTTAGTAGTGTTGTTCCATCCAAAATAATCTTTATCATGGTACCAAAAGAGATATCTCATATGAAGGATGCATTTGATATGTTATCTTTACCTTTCTAGGATTTGAATATGCCAGTCCCAAATATGGATCCACTATCCACCAACCTCTGAATTACTAGTATGGTACTGATAGTAATTATCCATATTTATCGATTTAGCTCAGTGAAGCTCCTCCATCCAAGGCCTCCAATAGAGAAACTAAGTTATCAAATGCTTGTGACCATCCCAAGAATTTATCCAAAAATTACCTATTGACCATTATAAATGATTCAAAATAATTTATTCTTTATCAAATTCTCACCAGTATTAAGAACTGCTAAAATAGGAGAACATTTAGAAGGTAATTGATAGCGAACAAGGTTTTCAAGAATTTTGTTCTCAACATATTTAGCATGAAGATTTTTGGTCCAAAGAGCATTGGTGTTATGCAAAATCCTCCAAACTAATTTAGTAGCTAAAGCTTTGTTTTTATTAATAGTAGACCAGAATCATAACCCCCCTTCATTCTTAGGAAGACAAAGTATTCCATTTCACCAAGGCCCATTTTATTTTCTCCTTAGTACCACTTCAGAGGAACTGATGACTGATTTGATCCATTTCTTGAAGAACAACCTTTGGGATATTCAATATGGTAGAAACATAAATAGGAATAGCTTGAAGGACTAATTTTACCAAGGTGATTCCACCCTAAGAAGAAAGCCACCCATTGGTCCACTTTCCAATTTTATTCTTGACTTTGTCCAACAACCAATTCTAATATTTGTTTTTTGTCTTTGAATAAATGGGAATACCTAAAGAAGTGATTTTAAGGGAGGTCTTATTATATCTTAATTTATCCAAGAACATGGATTCCTATCTGGTAGAGCAGTGAAAGAAAATAACTTTAGATTTGTATTCATTTATAAATTGCCTAGTAGCATTAGAAAAATAGCTAATGATTTTCTTAATATTAGAAGCTTCCTTAACTGTAGCTTTACCTAAAAGAGTAAAGTCATCAAAAAATTGAAGATGAGAGATAGGTCTAGCTCCATGAGCAATGGTAACTCCCTCAAGGGTTTTGTTTCATATATGTTTGGTTATAGTCCCACCTAAGCATTCAACAACAATGATGAATAAATAATGGGATAGGGGTTCACCTTGCATAATACCTATGGAAGCTAGGAACAACTAAGAAGGTCTACCATTGATAATAACTAAGTAGGAAACTAGAGAGATACATTCCATAATCCAATCCATCCAATCTTGAGAGAAACCAAACTACCTCAAAACTTTGATAAGGAAGTTCCAATCCGCTCTGTCATAAGTTTTGGATAAGTCTAATTGAATGAACATGGAAGGATATTTTTGCATATCCATGGAATGGATGGCTTCCTAAGCAAGAACTATATCATCTACTATTTGATGTCCTTCCACATAACCTCCTTGTTTAGGTGAAATAATTTTATGCAAAAGAGGCTTCAACCTTTTTGCCATGATCATAGTAATGATTTTGAGAAGAACATTACATAAAGCAATAGGTTAAAAGTTGAGATATGTTTAGCCTCTTGAGCTTTTGGAACAAGAGTAATATAATTTTTATTGATAACCTTCAAAATTTCTTTGGCTTTCCTAACTTCTTCCACCACCTCTAATAAATCATCATGAAGGATATCCTAGAACTCTTGGTAGAACTAAATGGGAAAACCATTAGGACCTAGGGTTTTACCATTTTTCATTTTAAAAACTACCTATTGAAGCTCATTGATAGTAACAAGAGCAGTCAAAATAGAGTTCTCCTCAGAAGTGAAAAGAGAAGGGATCACTTGAAGAACATCTTGTTGAGAATTTGAGTCAAGAGGAGTAGCAAAAAAATGATTGGAAAAATAATTGATAACAATATATTTCATGCCATCCCAAGAGTAGAAAACATCTCCAGAATTGATTTTAGGGAAGAAATAAAGTTGTGAGATCTTCGAGCTAGAAGATATTTGTGGAAGAAATTCATGTTTCGATCACCTTCTTTGAGCCATTGAATTCTAGATTTTTGCTTCCATAAGAGTTTTTCTCTTTTTTCCCATTCCTCTAACTGAGCTATAAGTTTAATTTCATCTGCACTTGTACTCTTTGTGAGGCCATCTAAATGGATTTTATTATTCAAATTTTCAAGTTGAGTAATAACTTCATGTTTTTTTATGAACATCCCCAAACTCCTTCCAGTTCCAAGTCTTGATTTTGGATTTAATGTATTATAATATTTTTGTAAAATAGAACATCTTAGTCCCATACCTAGGTTTACCTTCCTTCCACCATTGTTGTACTTGAGGTTTAAAGGAATTATCTCTAAGCAACAGTAACTTAAATAAAAAGGAGATAAACTCACATTATTTTTCCACATTTCCACCATTATTGGCCAGTGATCCGAACCAATATTGTTAAGAGTCTTCACTTTAGGAAGTGACCATGGAATAATAAATTATTAGAGAGAAAGAACCTATCCAATCTCTCCATTATACAAGATAAGCCTTGCCTTCTTTTAGACCAAGTTATAAGGCCATTATCTAGCTGGATGTCTACAAGATGGAGGTTTGTAATATATTTTCTCATGAGGTCAGTGCTCCTATCCAAATTTTTATTTTCCCAAACTTTCTCATCCAGAGATATGATGGTATTGAAATCTCCTTCTATTAAGATCCAAGCTTCAAGAAAATGAGAGATAATATAAGTTATATTCTTCCATTGTCTTATTTTTCCCTCCTAATTAGTTGAAGCATAAACAATCATACAGAGCATAATTTGGTTGTAATATTTGCTTTGAATAGCTATAGCCAAAATATCCCCACTGTCAACCATATGGTGAATAACTACCTCTTTTAGGTCCCAAAGGCAAGCAATGCCATCAAAAGTCCCTTGGGAACTGAGGGATACCACTTTTCTAGCTGGCCAAATTTTACTAGCAATTGATTCCATATCCTCTATTGACATCTTTGTTTCTTGAAGGAAAACAAGATGTGGATGATTTATCTAAATCATTCTTCTAATTTCTTTTTTGAAAGACTCCCTTTGATTCCTATAATATTCCAAGTGATGATATTCATTAATACCAGGGCTAAAAAATTTGGGAAGGGCATTAATCTTACCTTCCTCTACAAGCTTTTCACCTTATTTTACCATAAGATATTGATTGGTCTTGTGACCTACCTTTTGATTAGAATCCATCTTCAGTTTTTTTCCCCGTTTCTTGACTTACTCTAATTGAATCTGATATGGCTTCTAATATTGAATAATGCTTGTACACAACCAAAATATTACCAAAAGGTTCAATAGAGTCTATATTGGGACCTATATTATTTGAATATTTAACATTTAAAAGATTGTTTTTCTTGTATATATTTTCTCCCTTTTTCTATTGAAAACCTTTGATTTTTTGGTTTGTCTCTGAGTTCTTCCCTTTATATTTAAATTTTGTTTCTAAGATTTTAATTTCCATTATTTCCTCTTCCTCACTTGGGACATCATTTGTGGAAATAATTTCAAATATATTAGTAGATAACTTTGATTGATCCTTCATAACTATTTTTTTTCTTACTGTTGTTCTTCTTAGGCATTTGGAAACTTGCTAAGTTTGTACCTTATTTCTTTTGATCTAGAATTTTATTTGGGAAAACACTAGCCAAATGACCATATTCATGGCAAATTCTACAATAAAAAGGAATATTCTCATAGTCTACTACTTGCTCCCAAGTGTCCTCCCCAAATTGTAATGTGATATTTTTAGGTAGGGTTTTTTCAAAATCCATTAAAACACATATCCGAGCATAAATAATATGTTCAAATTTTTTATTATAATCAGTAGTCATCATAAATATTCCTAAAGAGTTTTCAATTGAAAAAAAAATAGTCAAATTCCAAAATTCAATTGGGAGGCCAAAGAGTCTAACCCACACGGGAGCTGTAGAAGGAATCTCTTCTTCAGATTTAAATTTAGTATGCCAGGGCTTCATGAAAATCCCTGCCCTTCCAAATAACCAAGGATCCCCTTGAAAAAATTTCTCTCTATATTCATTATTAGCAAATAAAATAAGAAAATAACCATTTGTGCAAATAGAGATTTATAACTCACCTTTAGTTTTCTAAGTTTTTGCAACCCAAAATTTGAAAGCGGATAGGCTCAGATGAAACCCCTTGAAACAACAAATTAATCATTTTTTTCTAGATATTCAATGTTAATTTGAATATTACCCATATCAAGCTTAACAATAGGATTTCAATCAAATTATTTAAGACATCTTGAATCCATTTTCCTATGATTAATATTAGGATTTCTTAGAGGTTTACGAGAAGTCCTAAGATTAATATTAGCATTAGGATGAGGTTGTCCACCATGGAGGGCATCCCTAAAATTTATTTTTGGGATTGAGTCTTAAAAATTCTTACCCTTGACATGGGTTTCCATAGTAAATTTATTTTTTGGATGCACCTTAGCACTGTATTCACTTGAAAATTGAGCCATTTTTTTATTAGATTATTTAAACTTGTTTCATGATCTCTTTAATCCATGTCCTAGACACTGTGGATAGGTATGACTTTTCACTTTTATTTTGTGCAGCAAATTGGAAGCTATTGCTAGTCAAGTTCATAGCATGAATATCTATTGAAAGATATATTTATAATCCATCTTGGATCCCCTACAATATATAATGCTAAAATATTGAGAAGAAAACACAAAAATATTGGCTACTAGAGCTTGAAGGCCTTGAAAACCAACCTTTGGAACTAATTGCACTTAACCCAGATGAAACCCTTGCACAATGGATTTTCAAAAATCTTGTTCATACATAGGTATGTGCTAGAATATGTGTTTCTCCAAATGATCTAAACATTGGTGGTGATGTTTTGGAGTTTTTCAAGCATCTACCCTCAGAAATTTAGCTCAATATGAGTCCGGATGAGTGAAATATGGTCGAAACAAGTTCGGTAGTCTGGGCAGTCCTAAGAAAAACATCCCTCCTTTTAATATATATTTAAATATTATTATGTTATATATTATATTTATACATATTTAATAAATAAATATATAAATATATAAAAAAAAAAATATATATATATATTTATATATTTATATGAAATAATCCTAGCCATCCGTCATGTTTTAATCTTAGCCATCCATATGCCTTAATCCATGCCACTTGCCCAAATTTAATCTCCATACTTTCTCATGTTTTAATATCAACTACTCAAATTGTGTCGTCAAAATCCTAACATGTCTAAGGGAATATTATAAAGAGGAGTGATTTTGATGACTCAATGACTAAGACTTTTGAATTCTCTAACCCCTAAGTACTTTTTTAATCCTAAGTTCTCTAAGTTCCTTAAGATATTTTTGGAGTCCAAGCCCTAGCCTTTCCCATTTCCATACTCACCTCCATCACCATCATTCATAGCATTTTTCTTCTACCATTGACTTTCATGCATGAACCATATCTAGTTTTATACCATATCCATTAATCCCTGAACACACTCTAAAGCCTACCAAGCACCCACTAGAACCTTCGAGCACCTACCAAAGTCCACCAAGCACCCACCAAATCTCGTAGAGTGCCTTTGGGTATTTTTTATTATTCTCAAGCACCCACAGGATTACCACGCACTAGATCTATAGTCCTATAGCCCTCAAGCATCATTAAGGCATCTTGACAACTATCACTGGCATCATTTACATAAGTAGAAATAAAAATAGAAGGTTCATTGATAAGGTAATAATTTTATGTATTTATTTTTATATTCTTAGATCTATTTACAACTTTTATTCTATAGTTAAGGTTTAGTGATTTTATTTTCGAGGGTCTCATTTAGTGGAGCCCTCATAGATATTACTAATCCTTGTTATTGTTGGTTGTGTGCAGGTGTAAGAACTACATTCATTGGAAGTTGTTGAAGTTTAAGTGGCTCTATTTAGGATACACAATCCCACCCACCAATTTGTTAAGATCGAATCAAGCGCGAAGACACCACCATTATTTTCAACTAGGGTTTCAAAGAACCCTAGTACTCTGTAATTTTGTATCAAAAATAAATATTGTAAAACCCCACATTTGGGGCATATCAATTGTAACATTTGAGATCCAACCTATAGCTGAAGAACACAAGCTTATACCGAGAGGGGGGTGAATAGTATAGCACCCACTTTTTACTTTCTTTCCAAACCAATATCAATTAGTGTCCTTAATTGCAATAACCAAATATAGCAGTATGCATTAATGACATAGATAGCAATAGTAAACAAGTGCACAAATCACCACACATAATTGAGACACAAGATTTAACATGGTTCCCCCAATGTGGGGTACTCCACAAGATAATCTCCTTATAATATTTCACACAAAAATAAGGATCCTTATCCCAATACAAATGATTACTTTAATATGCTCAAAGCTAGGCAATACATTGATCTGCTCAGGTAGGCAATCCACTGATCTGCTTCAACAAGCTCACCAAGAACTTGCCCAAAACTGCTCTAGCAAGCTCACTAAGAACTTGCCCAAAATCTGCTCTAGCAAGCTCACTAAGAACTTGCCCAAAACTGCTTCAGCAAGCTCACCAAGAACTTGCCCAAAATCTGCTCTAGCAAGCTCACTAAGAACTTGCCCAAAACTGCTTCAGCAAGCTCACCAAGAACTTGCCCAAAATCTGCTCTAGCAAGCTCACCAAGAACTTGCCCAAAAATTCTCAGCAAGCTCACCAAGAACTTGCTCAAAATATGCTCAACAATCTCACCAAGAACTTGCTCAAAATATGCTCAACAAGCTCACTAAGAACTTGCTCAAAACTGCTCAACAAGCTCACTAAGAACTTGCTCAAAATCTGCTCAACAAGCTCACCAAGAACTTGCTCAAAATATGCTCAACAAGATCACTAAGAACTTGCTCAAATGTTATCCCAAATCTGTCCATAAATCTGTCCCAAAAGTCTTCTCAAAGGCTCAATCAATCATACACAAAAATTGCCACAAATCTATCCAGAAATATGTCCCAAAATCCTTCTCAAAGGCTCAACCAATCATGCTCAAGTGGCACTCAAATATCATCCACAAATATACAAATGCAAGGCTCAATGATGAACTCAACAATGAATGGCAATACACTCTTCAATGGATGACAACAATGATCCACAATGATCTCAACTCAAATCAATCTCAACTCAACTCAAGTCAATATTAACTCAACTCAAATCTTATAGAAGCATAAAGAGAATTGTTAGAGACTCAATATGTTCTAATCTTAAAGCTCTTTGCATAACCAATGGGCTTCAACAACTATGCTTATAAAACAAGGTTTAAACACAACTCTCAAACCAAAAAACCTTGAAGCATTCAACCAACCACTTTCGAAAAGGAAACCACAATCAATCCTTTTCTCTCCAATGATATTTTAGAAATCAACCACCATAAACAAAGTCAATGGAGAATATTGCTCATACCTTTTGATGCCTTATTGGATGTCCACTAAATCTGCCACACTCAAAAAACTTATTTTTCAACTTTCAACAAGGGTTAGAGATCATGATTAATATCACAACAATAATATCCAAATAACACCTTATCACTCCTACTCAATAAGATACAACATGTCCCCTCATGAAATAATTAATCACCTTTGAAAAAGAACAAAACAACCTTCACTTTTGAAACCCTTTACAAAAATAGAAATATCTCTTTACATACACCTTATTTCTCCCTCTAAGCAAGTTAATCAAATAGCCCTCGAAATAAGCTTTCCAATGATATATAATATGATATACTTTCAAAAGGAGAAACACCAGAAATCTCTCTTTTTCTAAACATGCATCACAACCCTTATTCCTCCTAGGGCAACTTTAGAAAAATAAAATATATTAAAAAAAATTATTAACTTGCCTTTGTCCCTGACGGGATTCGATCTCGTGACGTCTCCTTGCTCAGTGCTTTAACCACAGCCAACCTGTCGTTGGGCCACATGCCCTCACGTGTCCAAAGGGACATGAACAAAAACTTATATCATAAACTTCTGCACCCTTCGAAAAACTTAACAACGCTTCGAGTGCTTCAACAAAGCAAATAACCATGATGGGACTCGATC
Organism: Wollemia nobilis; assembly: GCA_028583015.1. Lineage (NCBI taxonomy): Eukaryota > Viridiplantae > Streptophyta > Pinopsida > Araucariales > Araucariaceae > Wollemia > Wollemia nobilis. Next base: position 49,679 of record JAQPPZ010006935.1, read on the forward strand.
GCAGGACCTCTTGCGTAACACACATCACACAAATAGCTAGGCCAAAGATGCCTATGCATCTTATTAAACTCCACGAACTATTTTTCAATAGACCAAAGTCACACTTCTCTCTCTTTTCGCAATTCGTTCCCCAATCGAAGGCATTCAAAAAATAAGCATTGGGATCATGAAGTCTAAGCTTTTGTTGGCATATATATATGCCTTTCCTCTTTCTTTAGACATCGGTGCTATAAATTAATATAGCCTTTCCTCCTTTCTTTAGTCGGCGCTATAATTAATATATTTAATTTTAAAATTAAAATTTAAATTTTAAATAATTTAAAATTTAAACTAAATATTTAAAAATAAATATCTCCATCACCGGGGCACCTTTTTCGATGAAACGAAAAGCCAATATGGGTTTTAAGAAAAACCCATTTCAAATATGCCATCCATGGTTTTAAATAAAACCTTTTATTTTTCCTACCTTGGTTTTCACAAAAACCCTGTATATATCCATGCTCTCCAAAATATCATAAATGCTTATTTATGAAATACTTTGGCCACCAAAACTCAATGTGATCCATGTGACATCAATGACAACATAAAATAACTCAAATTTCCAACAATCTCCCCCTTTTTCATTGATGGAAACACCTCTAATGCAAAAACCACAATCACTACAAAAACCATCTCTGAGAATCAAAGTTGCTCCCCCTGACTCAATACTCTCTATGGAGGTTGCTCCCCCTAACTCAATGCTCTCTTTGGAGGCTTCTCCCCCTAACTCAATGCTCTCCCCCTTACTCAAATCTCTCCCCCTTTGACATCAATGGCAAAAGGGACACCTATGGGGCTAAAAGATATGACTCTTTAAGCTTAGCCCCCTCACCACCTTCTCTCTTGAGGTGATTAATTTTGGGGTGGGAGTACTTTTACTCCCATATTACATTGTTTCTTTCCTCTGTCAACTTCCTTCCATATTTTTCTGATATCCTTCTCTTGATGAATTACTTGATCTTCTTGTCTTGAACATGTTTGACCTTCTTGCCTTGAACCTGTTTGGAATTGAGTCCTACACCATTTTGCAATATGTCCAAAGTTATTGCAATTAAAACACTTGATATTGTAGCCTTTGGATGGTGCCCATATCCTAAATTCTTTCTTGAAATAATTTCCATATCCATTCCTTTCCTAAACCCTGTATTGTGAAGTTTTATTTTCATAACCATTATGACCATGACTTTTGATTTGTGTAGCTCTAAAACCAAAACCATGTTGCTCATTTTCTTTGCACTGAGAAGCTCTATGACCAATCCTGTTGCATAAGAAGCAATGTCCCTAAAAACCATACCTTCTTCCTTTGATGTTTCTTCTAGCAAAATCAAACTTCTTTGATCCATGGATCCTGTAGTGTATAGCCCTGTGTCCAAATCCATTACAAGAAAAACAATGTCCTTGAAAAGCCCTTTGTTCATGCCTTGGTTCCTCATACCTTTCTTGACCATTATCCTTATGATCATTTTCAACTTGTGCATTGCATCCTTGAACCTTATTTGTAGTATCTAAATCCTCTTCCTTAGTTTCTTCCTTGCTTTCCTCTTCAAGAATTTATTTTCATTTTGAACTTGATTCACCTATCTCAAAACAAGATCCAAACTGAATGTTTGAAGCCATAGGAACTTTGGAACTTTCTTCATAAAACTTAGGTGCTTCCTTGATTTCATCTGTTAGAACTTCCTTTCCTTTTGAGTGTGATTCCCCAAACCTGAAATATGAGACCTTTGGTGCTTTGGGACCTTCCTCTTCTTTCTCTTCATTTGTGTCAAATAGCAAATTGGCATCCATCTTTATTGTCTCTGAAATACATGTTTCCTTCTTAGTGAAAATATCTTGACCTTTTGAGTCATGTGATGGATCAAACTTCTCAAGTATGGAATATCTCAATTCTTTTAGATTCTCCTTAACCTCTTGTAGTTGCTCATGGATATCATTGAAGTCTTCCTTTAGATCAACTGAGACATATGTCTTTCTTACAATGTTCTCTTGCTTAACTTCTTCTCTTTGGAGTGAATGTTCTTCTTCTACTTCTTTTATCCCATAGAAAAACCCTTCTTCATCTTCACTATCACTAAGATCATTATAATCTTCTATAGCAAACAAACTTTCATGATTTCTTTGACCATGCCTGTTTCCTTGATGTGTCATCTCATCTTCACTATCACTGAAACCATTGCAATATCCTGATCTGTGATCTCTTTGACCACATACAAAGCATTATTCTCTTTCACCTTCTATTCCTAGAAATAGATGTTCTTCCTTTTCATCATATGACTTGTCTCTATCACTGTGATCTGAGCTATCACTTGCTTCTACAATGTAGAAAGTTTTCTTTGTCTTACGAAAACTTTTCTTCTTCTCATACTTGCTTTGCTTGTACTTGTTATCTTTGTCATGCTTATACTTTCCATCTTCTTTTCTTCTATGACCCTATTTTTCATCATCATTATTTTCTTCATGTGGACACTTGTGTGCATAGTGACCAAAATCACCACACTTGTAGCATTTGACTTTCTTCATATCCCTATAATTTCTTAAGTCCTTTTTCCTTTTGATGAAGTTAGCTTCCTCATAATTATCTGAATCTCTATCTATCTTTGGAACTTTCCCTTTATTTTTCTCTGAAGCCTTGAATGCAATCTCTTTTATTGGAACCTGATGCTTACTCACCCTCATATCATAAGTTGTGAGAGTTCCTTGTAGTTCTTCCATTGTTAGCTTGTTGATATCCATTGTTTCTTCTATTACTGAAACCTTTGCATCATACTTCATGGGAAGTGATCTCAAAACCTTTTGAGTAACTTCTGATTCTTTCATCTCAAATCCTAGGCCTCTCATGGTGTTAGTAATCTCATCAACTTGAAGTAAAAACTTTGCAATATCTTCAAAATCTTCCATTTTCAATTCCTCAAATATTTTTCTATGAGTTTGTAGTTTTGCCAACTTTACCTTTGAATCTCCTTCATAAGTATTCCGCAACTTGGTCCACATTTCATTAGCTGAATTACATACCATGACCTTTGCAAAATTTGTTTCACGTAGCCCACTCAAAATACAATTCATTGCCCTTGCATTGATCTCAACCAATTTCTTGATAGTCTTATCTGCCTCGGGATCACCTTCAACCTTATACTCTTTTTCAACCATCTGCCATACCTCATATCCTTGTGATATCAAGTAGTTCTTCATTCTCATGCTCCAGAAAGCATAATTGTTACCGTCAAACAGTGGAGCCTTATTTGTAGATAATCCATTATGTGAAGCCATCTGTGTTCTTGTAGAATCTACCCTCAAGTTGTTAGCCTTTTCGAAGGAACCCGATCTGATACCAATTGAAGAACACAAGCTTATACTGAGAGGGGGGTGAACAGTATAGCGCCCACTTTTTACTTTCTTTCCAAACCAATATCAATTAGTGTCCTTAATTGCAATAACCAAATATAGCAGTGTGCATTAATGACATAGATAGCAATAGTAAATAAGTGCACAAATCACCACACACAATTGAGACACAAGATTTAACGTGGTTCCCCCAATGTGGGGTACTCCACAAGATAATCTCCTTATAATATTTCACATAGAAATAAGGATCCTTATCCCAATACAAATGATTACTTTGATCTGCTCAAAGCTAGGCAATACACTGATCTGCTCAGGTAGGCAATCCATTGATCTGCTTTAGCAAGCTCACCAAGAACTTGCCCAAAATTGCTCTAGAAAGCTCACTAAGAACTTGCCCAAAATCTTCTCTAGCAAGCTCACTAAGAACTTGCCCAAAACTGCTTCAACAAGCTCACCAAGAACTTGCCCAAAATCTGCTCTAGCAAGCTCACTAAGAACTTGCCCAAAACTACTTCAGCAAGCTCACCAAGAACTTGCCCAAAATATTGCTCTAGCAAGCTCACTAAGAACTTGCCCAAAACTCCTTCAACAAGCTCACTAAGAACTTGCCCAAAATATGCTCAACAAGCTCACCAAGAACTTGTCCCAAATATGCTCAACAAGCTCACCAAGAACTTGCTCAAAATCTGCTCAACAAGCTCACCAAGAACTTGCTCAAAATATGCTCAACAAGCTCACCAAGAACTTGCTCAAAATCTGCTCAACAAGCTCACTAAGAACTTGCTCAAAATATGCTCATCAAGCTCACCAAGAACTTGCTCAAAATATGCTCAACAAGCTCACTAAGAACTTGCTCAAATGCTGTCCCAAATCTGTCCACAAATATGTCTCAAAAGTCTTCTCAAAGGCTCAATCAATCATACACAAAAACTGCCACAAATCTGTTCATAAATCTATCCCAAAAGCCTTCTCAAAGGCTCAACCAATCATGCTCAAGTGGCATTCAAATATCATCCACAAATCTACAAAGGCAAGGCTCAATGATGAACTCAACAATGAATGGCAATACACTCTTCAATGGATGACAACAATGATCCACAATTATCTCAACTCAAATCAATCTCAACTCAACTCAACTCAATTCTCAACCTCAAATCTTATAGAAGCATAAAGAGAATTGTTAGAGACTCAATATTTTCTAATCCTAAAGCTCTTTGCATAACCAATGGGCTTCAACAACTATTCTTATAAAAAAACGTTTAAACACAACTCTCAAACCAAAAAATCTTGAAGCATTCAACCAACCACTTTTGAAAAGGAAACCACAATCAATCCTTTTCTCTCCAATGATATTTCAGAAATCAACCACCATAAACAAAGTCAATGGAGAATATTGCTCATACCTTTTGATGCCTTATTGGATGTCCACTAAATATGCCACACTCAACAAAATTCTTTTTCAAATTTTAACAAGGGTTAGAGATCATGATTAATATCACAACAATAATATCCAAATAACACCTTATCACTCCTACTCAATAAGATACAACATGTCCCCTCATGAAAGAATTAATCACCTTTGAAAAAGAACAAAACAACCTTCACTTTTGAAACCCTTTACAAAAATAGAAATATCTCTTTACATACACCTTATTTCTCCCTCTAAGCAAGTTAATCAAATAGCCCTCGAAATAAGCTTTCCAACGATATATAATATGATATACTTTCAAAAGGAGAAACACCATAAATCTCTCTTTTTCTAAACATGCATCACAACCCTTATTCCTCCTAGGGCAACTTTAGAAAAATAAAATATATTAAAAAAATTATTAACTTGCCTCTGTCCCTGACGGGATTCGATCTCGTGACGTCTCCTTGCTCAGCGCTTTAACCACATCCAGCCTGCCATTGGGCCACATGCCCTCACGTGTCCAAAGGGACATGAACAAAAACTTATATCATAAACTTCTACACCCTTCGAAAAACTTAACAACGCTTCGAGCGCTTCAACAAAGCAAATAACCATGGCGGGACTCGATCGTAGGACCTCCTACGTAACACATAGTGCATGAACCGCTAGGCCAAAGATACCTATGCATCTTATTAAACTCCATGAACGATTTTTCAATAGACCAAAGTCACACTTCTCTCTCTTTTCGCAATTTGTTCCCCAATCGAAGGCATTCAAAAAATAAGCGTTGGGATCATAAAGTCTAAGCTTTTGTTGGCATATATATATGCCTTTCCTCTTTCTTTAGACGTCGGCACTATAAATTAATATAGCCTTTCCTCCTTTCTTTAGTCGGCGCTATAATTAATATATTTAATTTTAAAATTTAAATTTAAATTTTAAATAATTTAAAATTTAAACTAAATATTTAAAAATAAATATCTCCATCACCGGGGCACCTTTTTCGATGAAACGAAAAGCCAATCTAGGTTTTAAGAAAAACCCATTTCAAATCTGCCATCCATGGTTTTAAATAAAACCTTTTATTTTTCCTACCTTGGTTTTCACAAAAACCTTGTATATATCCATGCTCTCCAAAATATCATAAATGCTTATTTATGAAATGCTTTGGCCACCAAAACTCAATGTGATCCATGTGACATCAATGATCCATGTGACATAAATGACAACATAAAATAACTCAAATTTCCAATAGTAGCAATAAATAGTTTTGATTTAATTTATTCAATATTTATGTGTTATGGTGTTTATTGTCATTTTACATTATTGTATTGGTGTTGCTTGATTTTTGATTCACACATAGTGACCCATTTTGAAAGGGACTTGCAGCCAAGGAACTATTCCCTTTTCCCTTATGGCCCTAACCTTTACCTCTTCTATGATTTTACTAGTAATTTCTAGGATGGCTATGGATGTGGGAAAATGCTTTTGGAGGTAGATTTGATCCATACAACCTAATATAAGTGAATTCTTCAATGAGAAATAAATCACCTATCTTTGCTTCATGTAGAAATGACCTTATTTTGGCTCTAATTCTATTAGGTTCTTCCCCACACAGCCAAGCATGGATTATTGGGAGGACTTTCTCAAAGAAAACAACATAACTAGAGCAACCTTATTGAATACAAAGTAGCCTATCCTAGATAGTAGCAACATCAACCCTTCCTATCTGGTTGATCAAGGACTATTCCATCTGACCCAACATGAGATGAATTAGAAGTGAATAATATGAAAATGGGGGAGTTGTGTTGCTCTCTTTTGGCCAGAATGGCTTCCTATAATGCTACTAGATGTTGATTTATGTTATCACTGATTACATATTACCACTTGTACATGGGTGTCTAGTCTTTCTTATTGCATTGGAGTACAAAGAACATGACCTCTTTAGTAATTTGGTCCAAGCATTTTTTCCTAACACAAGGTTAATCATGTCTGCATAATCTTGGGTCCAAGAGAAGAGTGGGGACTTAAGTATAGGGAATTTAAAGGGCATGGACATATCATGCTTTAAAATCCTAGTTGGAAATAAAGTATCAAGCATGTAGCTAGACTGAAGAGAGAGTACCTAATAATCCAATAATAGGGTAGTGATGGTCAACCCAAATAATTTTTAGATTTTATTCACCATGAGTCTGAAAGTTACCTAGTTGGCATGGTCTCTGATTATCCTATTCTTGGGGTCATAAGCTACCACCAACCATGCAAGGAGGTCTAATGAGTGGAAGAATTTAAGGCAGACCAACTTTCCCATGTTGGTAGTCCATTTTTATAGATAGGGCTTGATTGGTATTTTTCCCTTTCTACCCTCATAAAAATTCCCTTGAGTAGAGTTGGGTGGCATTGGTTGTCTTCTTTCGTTGAGTCAAAGATATTAATGGTGATTTCCTCTAACTTTGACTACTAGTCTGAAGTAATTTCCTAGTTTGATATAGACTAGGCCATAAACACCTTAGGGTCCTTGGCCCTTCCCATATTCTTTGCGACTGGTGAGGTTCTTGTACTTCTTTCTATACGTGCTTTTATGTCCATCACTCTAGCTAGTGTATTGCTTATGGAATCCATTCATAGAGAATATCTTGGGATGGTATTGCAGACTTTGGATATTTTCAAGCCTTTTATTATTTATTGCTAGCCCGTATCTACTCTACAAATGTTACTTTCTATAATTTTTGCATGTGCTAACTTTGAATGCCCTCATCAATATTGCTTTTAGGACATCACTATACTTACTCTTTTATAACTGCATTAATGGTTATGAGGTGGCACCCTACTTTATTATTGGCTAAGTAGGTCTTGTTTGGTGTGTCATGGAGTTGGGTTTATAAAGCAATCCTTCATCAATGTGGGGAAATAGCTACTTTAGTATGTTTCATCAAGTACCTGCACTAAGAATTCAATTCATCTATCTATATACTCCTACTTTGTTCAAGAACGATGGGTTCCATGCATTGCCTATGGATTTGAGTGCATGGTTTCCTTTTCATTGAGATTGGGTGCACGATCTTTCCTAGATCAAAAAATATTTCATGCACTCCAAAGGAATAGAGTGCACAGACCAAAAATAGGGCACACAATCTTCACACCCCCTTAAGGCTTTCGTGTTATTTGAATGAATGGAGTGCATGAACTAAAAATGGGGTGCACAATCTTCATGTGCCCTTAAGGATTTCATGTGCTTTGAAGGAATGGTTCACATAAACCAAAAAGGCGGTGCACAAACTTTGTGCGCCCTTAAGGCTTTCATGCACTTTGAAGGAATGGAGTGCACTAACCAAAAAAGGGGTGCACGAGCTTCCCATTTTTTCTTAAGGATTTTGTGCACAATGAAGGAATGGAGTGCATGGGTCAAAAAAGAATGCACATGTTTTATGCACCTTTAACACTTTCGTGCACTTCAAAATAAAAAGGGTGTATGGGTCAAAATAGGGCATGCAATCTTGCATGCTTTTTTGAAAATTTTGTGTGACTAGACTTATGAAAAAAGGACCTGACATTTTTAAGACACAACTAAATGAAAATTAGGGGAATACTCCAGACTCTTCCTAACACAAAAAAGAAAAATAAAATGGAATAAACTTAAGTTGGGTTGCTTGCAAGTCCAACACATGGCACTAGACTAAGGGCATGGACTTGTTGTTCTTCAAAAGCCTAGTAGGGAAGGAAGTCTCAAGCATGTAGTTGGACTAAAGAGAGAGTAGCTAATAATACAATAGTAGGGTGGTAGTGGTCAACCCAAATATTTTCTTGATTTTATCTATCATGAGTCTAAAAGAAACCTGGTTGGCATGGTATCTAATTATCCTATTCTTGGGGTTATAAAGTATCACCAACCATGCAAGGAGGTTTTATAAGTGATATAATCTAGGGCAAATCAACTTTCCTAGGTTGGTAGTCCATTTGTTACCAAAGGGTTTGATTCATATCTATCCCTTTGTACCCTCATAAAAGGTCCCCTGAGTAGAGTTGGGTGGCATTGGTTGTCTTCTTATGTTGAGTTGAAGCTATAGATGGTGATGTCCTCCAACTATGACTGCTGACCTGGAGTAATTTCTTGGTTTGATAGACTAAGCCATAAACACCTTAGGGTCCTTAGCCCTTCCCATATTCTTTTTGAATGGTGAGGCACCTATAATTATTTCTATACACACTTTGGAATCCATCACTCCAACCGATGTAGCACTTGTGGAAGCCATTCATAAATAATATCCTGGGATGGTATTGTAGATTTTGGAACCTTTCGGGCCTTTCCTTATCTATTACTAGCCTATATCTACTCTACAACTATCACTTCCTGTAGTTTCTACATGCACAAAATTTGAATGCCCTCATCGATATTTTTGGTAGGACATCACCACCCTTCCTCTTTTATAATTACATTATTGGATATGAAGTGGAATCCTACTTTATTATTGACTAAGAGAGTCTTATTTGGCATTCCATGGAGCTGGGCATAACAAGAAATCCTTTGTCAATGCGAGAGAATAGCTTCTTCAATATTCTTCATCGGATACCTACATTGAGAATTTGGGTCATCCATCTCTGCTTTTGCTTTGTCCTAGTGCGGTGGGTTCCATGTGTCCCCATGGATTGGAGCACATGGTTTCTTTTTCATCATGATTAGGTGCATGATATTTCCTAGATAAAAAAAACTTTACACACTCCAAAGGAACAGAGTGCACAAACCAAAAATAGGGTGCGTGAATTTGCACACCCTTAAGGCTTTTATGCACTCTGAAGAAATGGAGTGCATGAACTAAAAATGGGATGCACGAGATTCACATGCCTTGAAGTATTTCATGCACTTCAAAGGAATGGAGTGCACAATATAAAAAGGTATGTGTGATATTTGATCTCCCTTAAGGCTTTTGTGTGGTCTAAATAAATGGAGCACACAAACCAAAAATGGGGCATGAAAACTTCACACACCCTTAAGGATTGGGTGTGCTGCAAAGGAATGGAGCGCACAAACCATAAAGGGGGCACGTGAGCTTCACACCCCATTAAGGCTTTCATGCACTCTGAAGGAATGAAGCACACGAAAAAAAAATGGGGCACATGAGCTTCACGCACATTTAATACTTTCATGTGCTTCAAAACAAAAATGATATATGGGTCAAAATGGGATGCGCAAGCTTGCACGTTTTTTTGAAAATTTTCATGCACCTGGGCTAGTGAAAAAAATGCATAAAATTTTTTAAATACACAAATAAATAAAAACAAGGGGAATACTCCTAATTCTTCCTAACCTAATAAAAAAAATGGGGATAAAATTAATTTGGGTTGCTTGCAAGTCCAATAGACATTAACATCATCAACACTATATGTCAAGTTGTTAAGAGCCTCATCCTAAAATGTACTTCCACCCACACTCCACCACTACCCACATCTGCATCCACATCCCTCCATCATTCTCTATACACCCAAACCAATAAGGCCTCCCTCTATATGTGTAGACAAGGATTTTTGACCCAAGTCATAATCCTTCCCCTCCCCTAGAGCACATAATACATGCACCCATTAGCCCACCTTTTTTCTCACATTATCAAACCACTTGCCAATTTCCTTTTTATTTTTTAGTCTATTTTTAACAAATTCATAGCCTCTAATTTTATGTCATGAATTCGCTAAAATAGGAAGTCACCTAACTAGATGAACAACAAAATAATATTTTTCTAAATTGGCCTATTTTTCCACGTTTTGCAAATTCATGGCCTCTAATTTTAGGCTATGAATTCATTGAGATTTGGAATTTTCCCAAACCATCTAACCTCCTTGAAGTGCCATATTGAATCTCACAATTTTTTGGTTAAGATTCATCGATCCATGTTATAAAAAGAGTACCTCACCTTCCAAAAAGACTAATGACTAAATGAATGGAGTGAATTGATGAATTATTGTTGCTAGATCTTGTTACCACCATTTCTACTATGGATCAAGTGACCTAATCTACAACATATTCATTTTAGGAAATTCATTTTGTGTTTCTTATTATGCACTTATTTTATTTTTTCCTGTGCACTTCATATTTTTATATTTATAGCAAATTTGCAAGTAGTCCTGTGAATTCGCTTCCAAGTTGTAAATTCATTTACAAGCCACAAATTCATTTACAAGCCTCAAATTCATTGAGCTAGGATCTTGGGGTTAAATCTCTATCTCTAAAATCACTATTTCAATTGGCATTTTGTATTTAGATCATTTTGTTTTTGTTAGCATTATGTTATCTGCATTGCTTGTGTCATTTCATCTCTGCTTTTGATTTATTTTTAAAAGGTCTACAATTTACATTATTTACGAATGGTCTACTAAAAGGACCAAGGGAAATTGAATGTTACGTCTATGAGATCAGTCATATAATGGATTAAGTAGGTCCTTAAATACTTATCAAAAAATTTAGTGTTCTATGCAATTATTTTGCAAGTTTTTGGTAAAATTATTGTAAAAGATATGAATTTCTAGTACAGGCTATGAATTCAATTTTACATATCATGAATTTTCTTACAGGCCTTGAATCCACTTACAGGATGTGAATCTACTTATAGACCGTGAAATCATGTTGGACAAACATTCATACCAAGTATGTGTTTCTATTAAACTTGTTTTAGTTTAATATTTCTATTTCCAGTGTTATATTTGTTTTGTTCTTAAATATTTGTAATAAAATGACATAAAATACCAACAAAATGAGAATGAAATCAAAATACATATAGTTTAGAAGTTTTTTGGGGTGCGTTTGTCTTCAAGGAAAGTTATAATTGCATATAATTCAAGTTTTAGTTGCATTTGGCACAAACATAAGTGTTTGTAATTTGAAATAACACACTTAAACAAACATCCCTAATTAGACTTAGAATTTGTATTTAAATACTTCTTAGTGATCCCAAATCAATTCAACCATCACCAAAGGAGGTACACCACTAGTTACCCTTCACATCAAGGTGTAATATTGCAAACATCCCATCCCCCTTCTAGGCATAGATCAATTTACCTAGAGGGAAAGGGAAGTGAATTTTATCCTCTATAATATGGTCAACATTATTTAAATTTTCTCACCCTCCATGGGTACTCTCAAGATTTGATACATATCCTTCTCCCCCATCAATATGTGGAAATTTTTGGTTTCAGGGTCTCATTTGTCACATAGGGTTGTTAGATATGCCCTATCCCTATGAGATTTACATCATAGAACACATTCTTAAATAAATATCTTAATCTAAGAAATTATTATTGTAATCACAACCACACACACACATAGCCCTCATTCATATTTCCAAATAAAAAACAACCCCACTACTATCTCACCTCAAGATGACCCCATCCATGGCAGTCTTACCTTGAGATGACCCCCACCCATGACTATATCACCTTTAGATGAATGCCATTTATGATTGTCTTATATAGATATGATCATATTCCATGGTCATCATACATTGAGACAACCACCACATGCATCCTTTAAAAATAAACACATACCACCCATGTTACCAATCCAAAAAAACCAACAAAGCCACCAAACCCACATGTTGCATTACCTCCCTCACATTTTTCCTATTCTAGCCTATGTTCTTTTAAGTTTTCACATTTCTTAAAAAGAAAATAAAGTCCTAACATTCATATAATTTTTCAAATATACTTGACTATAAGGTTAAATTGGGAACTTAGTATCCCTGCACTTCCTCTTGCACCAATCGTCGAGCCTCTTCTTTCCATCTCATATTGTTGAACCACAAATTCATAAGAACTTCATGTAAATTTGTCTCTAACACCTCTTACTTTCTCCTTCTTACTCACTTCACACAATGTAAATGACTTGTTGCACCCTTCAACTACCCTTTTATATTTTTTTGAGTTATAACCATATCGAGTAGTCACACGTGTGATTGTTCGAGACAATCGCACCTATCGACCATCCTAGACAACCTCATTGTTTTCAAAAAAATAATAAACAAAATAATAATATTTTTTTCTACACTTTTCCTTTCCCATATTAATTCACTTCTTTATCAAGCGACTCCCTTTTATCCTCTCTTATCTTTTTAGAAAAACTCATTTCTTGAGGGGGTAGAGAGTACTCTCAAAATTCTCTTTCCACAACAATTGAATGACCTAATCTAAAAGCATTGATTATCACTAGCCCTTTTTTGTTGAGGCAAAAGTAGAACTATTGATTATCATGCACCCTATTATGTTGAGGTGAAGGCAAAAACATTCAATCAATCACAAGCCCTATTGTGCTAGGACAAAAGGAGAATCATCATCAATAGACCTATTCTATTGGGACAAACGTGAAACTACTCCAATCATCATCAACCCCTTTTGACCAAGGCAAAAAAAAAATGCTTCAATTACAAGCCCTATTTTGATAGGGAGAAAGTAGAATCATTATTAATAGCCTTATTCTACTAGGGCAAAGGTGAAACCACTCCAATCATCATCAACCACTTTTGACCAAGGTAAAAAACCAAATAATCCAATTATAAGCCTTATTCTTTTGGGTCGAAAGTAGAGCCACACAATCAATTCCCTTATTTAGTTAGGGTAAAGGTAGAACCATTCACATAATCATCAATCACTCTCTATTGGGACAAGAGAAAAATCCCATATGCAATCAATCCTATGACATCTATTTTTGTACCTCATTGTGTTTACACACAATGTGATACAAAAAAGGATAAATGTACACACCCAAAAAGTGTCATTCTTGTAATATCTAAAAGTCATTCTTCCAACAACTTTTAAATTTGCTAAATCCTCTCCACATTCTTCTAATATTCCTTCGACTCTTCTCAATTGATTTAATTTATCCTAATTTTCTCTTAAACACATTTTCATTCATATAACCCTCTTCTAATTCTTCTTAATTTATAATATGCCTAATATTCCTCTAATCATTCCAAATTTATTTAATTCCTTCTAATTCCATAATATTCTCTTAATATTCCTAATCTCTCTCAAGATCCTCCAAATCCCTCTATTTATCTCAATTCTTACCCTAATTTATCTCAATTCACTTATAATATTTGCATCCCCATTTTATCCCTTACTAACTACCTCTAATTCTCCTATAACTTCTCTAGTTTTCTTTAATATCTTCTAATCCCCCTATAAGCCCCTTTAAATTCCTCTAAAGTTCCTATAATATCCCTAATTTCCTTTCATTCTCCATATAATCTCTTTAATTCCTCTAAAAATCCTCCTAATCTCATTTAGGTCCCTCTAATTCTTTTTAATTCACAATAATTATTCTTTAATCTCTTTTATTTCTTTTAATTCCCTCCTATCTTCCATAATTTCTCCAATTCTTTATTTATTCTCCTAATCTCTTCTTATATCTCATAATACATCCTTGATTACCATTAATCCTTCCCATTTTTCCACATATTTCTCTTTCCTCCCTATAATCTCCCTCAAAATTTGCATAACCACATTTAGCATCCCATTTTGCTAATTAAATCCTCACCCCTATTTTAATCCCCTAATCAAATCCCAACATAAATATTAAGAAATTTCAAATATATCCCATAATATCTATGAAATCCCATGGAAATTCCCACCATTTAATTCTTAAACCATCCCACACTTTTCCCTCCTTTTTTAGTGAACTAAAAATTCACTAAAAATCCAAGTCAACCCCATCATGATTAGGCTTATTAAATTCCATATGTGCAACCTCCAGCCACCTAGTATTTTTAGTAATTAAAAATTTCCTCCACTCCACCCAAGGACCCCTCCCTCTAGACCCATTTATGACATCTGGATGGGTGAATGATCTCTCCACCCAAGGTCATGTATGGTGGAGGGTGCACATTCCTCCACATAGAATTTTCAATATTTTAATATTCACCTACCCTTTCCACCTAAATTCTAGCTAATTCCAAGTCAATGTCTTGTCATCCTACCCCTCCCCCTTGCTAAAATATATAAAATACCTCTCCTTTTTCTCCCTATTTAGAATAACACTTGGCTACCTAGGCAAAACTCTATGCAAACTTCTTTAGCCACCTCCCTTGTGCACCTTGCCACCACTCATATCCATTAGCTATCTGTAGACATGGAAAATTGACCCACTTTTAGTGGGCAATCTTCCTAGAGCCCTCCAAGAGGTCCCTAACCCTTGCCTAAGGCAAGGGATGGGCCTCTTTCCCCTTGCCCTACCCTTTTTTCCCTTCTAAGCGAGATTGCACCCAGTCAAGATGGGGTGCGATTTCACGAAAGCGAAGTCGTGACCCATCGAGATGGGGTGCGATTTTGCATTTTTAGGGTTTCTTCCTTAGAAACCCTAATTTTTCTCTTTAGCATGTTTGGCATCGACTTTCCTAGGGTTTTCCGCTCTTTTCACCTTTAATATCACCTATAAAAGGAGGGATGATCTCACATTTCACACACACACAATCGATCTTACGCTCTTATGATTTCTAAGACACGCTTGGTTATTCTAACACGCTCGCAAGTTATTTTCTATCTGCTTCCTTTTCTCTTCTGCAAGCTAACCCCGAAGTGCAAATTTTGGATTTGGTCTTCTGCTGCATTGATCTGATTGTTGTTTGATCTGGTGGATCCGTGTCGTAGTCTGAGAGGAGAGATTAACTACCTAGAGATCTCACCCTTTCTATCTACCTCTACATCGTCCATCAGGTTTTATTATTTTAAGTTTTACATTTTTGCACTTCATTTCGCATTTATTTTTATTTTTCTTGCATCATAGGTGAAATCGTGCCCGGTATCATCGAGGCGTGACTTCGTAGATCCAAAGTTAGGGTCTTCTACATGTAGGAGCAAAATCACACTGGTTCTAATGGGGCATGACTTTGCTTACTGCATCATCGTGCCCACTCTCTGTGAGGTGTGATTTCACCTAGAGATAAACTAGGGGTAACCTGCTAAAGATAATTGCATGATTAGGTCTTAAACTGCATCTAGGTCATATTGGCATATTCTATTTTTTGTTTCTACTCTGTTGCATTACTATTTTATGATTAAATATCCAAAGGTCAATTTTCGCTTATATTTTCAAAGGTCATCTAAAGGACCTAGGGGTGACTGTTGCACCTCCAAGCATTATTATACAATGGCCTAAGCAGGCCCCCTAACGCTAATTCCATTTTCAAAGTGTTTCTGAGTTATCTTGCAGGATCAGGTATTATTGATATCATTGGACAAGAGGTAGCAAAAGCAAGGATCAACCTCCGGATAAGCTAAGTGTTCTGATTAGTCTTTAGGTTGTTTGTTGAGTGCTTTATATTTATATTGTAAACCCTAGATCTGATTTTATAAGAATATATCTTAAGTTCTAGGTATTAAAAGACAACAACATATAGTGTGCATCTAGGGTTAATTATGTTTGTGCATTCTTTCTTGAGCCCTTGCTTAAATATTGTTTATCTAAAACCCTAGGTTAGAAAGCATTCAAAGAAAGAATCATTCTAGGGTTAGCTCTTGTATTTTTGCATTATATATTTTTGCATTGTCCTTTATCTTTCATAGCATAGATCTAGAAAGGCCAAACTTAGGTGATTGCTTGAAACTGAATACATCAAACATTCCTAAATATCCTGAGGACTTGGAGCGAGTCCTTAAACCATTCCTGGTGAACCCTTCCTCCCCTAGCATCGAGTGTAGAGAACAACATAGCCCCCATGGTTCACCCCATAAGGCTTTCTACCTTTATGGATCCAACCTTTTTGGGAATTGTACATGGTAGGGCAGTTTTCCCCCTCTACATCTTTGGTGAACCCGACATGAACACCTCCTTTATTTTGAAAAATTTAAAGCAAGATCATTAATTCTATTTGAAAATATTTAATAAATTAAGGTTTGTGTGTTAGTGTTTTCCCCTATCTATTTTTCACTACTTCTAATGGCTCCTTTCCTTAGAAGTCAGAGGAGACAGTTAGAATCTGATTATGTTCCTCTCGAAGATGATCAGATTGATAGGGAAAACCCTAATATAGGTCCAGAAGAGCAAAATGATGTGGATATGGAAACTGATACAAATTTTGATCCTTATGAAGGACCCAATGGGGGTTTGTCTTCTCATCATTTGATCATATTTGGGGTTTCATGAAAGCTAATAAGGAAAAGCTATTGGAATGTATAGAGCGAGAAGCTCATCTTGAAAAAGAAGATGCTTCTCATTCTCCTCCCATTAGATCTCCTTTGCTTAACCATGATAACCCTACATCCCAATCATTGCATTTTGATAATCTAAAAAACCAAATGTCTAGTATCACTACTACAACCACCAACATTGGGAGGGATCTGCAAGTCCCCCTAACTAGTAGTGGCACACAAAATTATTTTCAATTTCCTCCTCCATCTTCTAATGTCAACACTATTGCTTCTATCCCATTAAATGTTAGTTGTCCATTTTCACAAAGCACCACATATAACCAAGGTATTCAAATTCCCAACTTAAATCAAACATCAAGACTTCAACATACATACATTTCTCCTCTAGGGAATCTGGGGAACACACATAGCAGTAATCTAAAAATGCAAAATTTGGCAAATATGGTGAATCAACTGGTTTCAAGAATGGATATGATTCAGCCTTCAGGTTTCACTTACAATTATAAGGAGATGTGTAATCAACCATTGGATCCTATTGTTGCTGCTAGGCCTTATCCAAAGCATTTTCCTATGCCAATTTTACCAATTTATAAAGGGACAGAAGATCCAATAGAGCATTTAAGAAGATTCAGAACAACTTGCCATGATCTCATTTATGATGACATGTTATTATTGAAAACTTTTCCAAAAATTCTTGTTGGCATGGCATTAGAATGGTATTATCGGTTGCCCAATTATTCTTTAAAGAGTTTTGGAGAGACAACAGAATTATTTGTTCATCAGTTTAGTGCATACATTGAGAAAGAAGTATCGATGAAAGATCTTTATAATCTGAAACAAAACAAAGAAGAAAGTTTTTCTAAA
This sequence comes from Wollemia nobilis, assembly GCA_028583015.1. Lineage (NCBI taxonomy): Eukaryota > Viridiplantae > Streptophyta > Pinopsida > Araucariales > Araucariaceae > Wollemia > Wollemia nobilis. Next base: position 67,464 of record JAQPPZ010006935.1, read on the forward strand.
TTTTTAGCTCATTGGAGAAGTTTAGTGGGTCGGTTAAGACATCCTATACCACAGAAAGATATGCTTGATATATTTATTGGCAATCTACAAGAACATATATCTTATGCCTTAGAGACTACTACTATCACATCTATTGATCAAGCAATTGAGCTAGCAAGGAAAGTGGAACAAGCCCTTATTAAAAGAGGCCAACTCAAGGTTAAAGAAGAGAAACCCACTAAATCCCAACATAAGAATAAGCATACAGGAGGTGATAGTGATAGTAGGCCTGTTAATAATGTCACTAATAGCCTACAAAAGATAATACTTCAAAAACCTCCTCAAAGGAGTTTTACAACACTTAACATATCTATGGAAGCAGTTTTGAAGCAACTATTAGAAGCCAATGCAATTGAGTTACCTCTAGTAAGACAACCAGATACTATAACTCATTGGTATAAGGCAGGTCAATATTGTGCATATCACAGAGTAGAAGGACATTGGACAAACTCTTGTAAAATATTGAAGCATGTGGTCCAAGATTTAATTGATGCAGGGCATATTGATTTGGAAAACTCTCAAGCAACAAACAATCAAGCTCCTACTCAACAAGCTCCAACAACCAATCAAGACATGGGAATATTCAAGGATCCATTGCCAAAACATAATCAACAAATGGTAAATCAGGTGGCTCACCATAATAATGTGGTTGGCATGGTTGAGATAACTACAAGAAAACAAGCTCAAAATCAGTAAAATCAACAAGGACAGAGTTCAACATCACAGCCCAATTCAATCTTGAAGGAAAATCAGAGAAAATATTCAGCCACAAGAATTCCACCTCTAGTGTTGAAACCACAACCAAAAATTTCATTTGATCTCCAGAAGCAGTTAGCTAATACTCCAACAAAGATATCAATTTTAGAGCTTCTACAAACTTCTCCTGATCATAGAAATGCTTTGATGGAATTTTTAAAACAACAATCAGTTTCCCCAGATATCTCCCCTGATGCTATAGTTGATGTCGTAGGTTCTTTTGGGATACATCATGTCTCATTCTCAGATGATGATAAACCTTCCTCAAACTTACATGGAGATTCTTCCCTTTACATCACTACACTTATTGGGGACACCCTCATCAAGCGAGTCTTGATTGATAATGGTTCTTCCCTCAATTTGTGTACATATCAATTCTTTCAAAAATTTGGTTTAAAAGAGGAAGATTTAACAAAATCTGATATCATTGTAAAAGCTTTCAACAATGAGTCCCAAGAAACCTGTGGTGTCATTTCTCTTCCCTTAAAATTTGGGCCTAGAATATTGGATACTTTGTTCTATGTGGTACATTGTCCTGCATATTTTAATCTCCTTCTTGGGTATCCATGGATTCATGCAATGAAGGTCGTCCCTTCTACTCTTCATCAATGTCTAAAATTTGAATATAAAAATCAAGTTGTCACCATTCCGAGTGACCCTCGACCATTTGAATTTTGTTCAAATATCGAGTTAGCTCAATCTGAATTTAACTCATGTCCTATTTCTTCAACAATTTCTCCATGTTCCTCATCTCAAATTTCAGAAAGTCTTCAAATTTTAAAAGTGAGTGAGGAACATACATCCAATTTTTCATCTTTGGATCATGATAATCAGTTCCTCCAAGAGCCTCTTCTGGATCTAGCTAAGCTACCACCATCACCAAGAACCATGGGCTTACCCCATAAGAAAGGTGATGTTGTACACTTTGGCACGTGTACCTTTATCTTTGGAGGAACTACCTTTGAAGAAAATATTCATGGTAGCAATCCCTCTCCTAGTGAGCGCTCTTTTGCTCAATGTTATCTCACTAATGATTATCCTCTTCCTAAACAGATCCTATCTAGTATGGGATATGTAGGTAAAGGTTTGGGGCCACAACAGAAAGGCATTCAAGAGCCCTTGGATGTCAATATTTGGCTTGGGAGATGTGGCATAGGTTTTATACCTAATAAAAATCAACCTTTACCATTTGAGGATGATGACCATATTATAACCTATGCAGAATATATGAATTATCAAAAGATAACAAAAGATAACAATAAAGATATAAGTTCTACTTCTCCTCCAAAATTGATGTTTTGTAACATGATTGGTTCTGTTTGCTCTAAAAATGAACCTGCTACTTTAAAAGAAGATGATGAGTTGTTATATGGTGTTTCTTATGTTAAAAAGAATGGTGTTATTCATAAATGTAATGATTATCATGCCATGGCTCTCAAGAGAAAGGCCCTCGAGGAACTCCTCCATGATTTTCATTATCATGAGGACATCTTCTTTGGGGAAACCTTCGATGCAATAGAACGTGGCACGCTCATTCATTATAATAAAATGAATGGTGCTTTTAGATTTTGCATTGAGTATAATCCTATTTAAAAAAAAACCATCATTTAGTTGCATCTGCATTTCCATTGCATCCACCTGCTTGCTCATATTGCATTGTTGCTTGTCATCCTTGCATGTTTGTCTGACATCTAAAATAACTTGCATGTTTGCATATCATAAAATTGCATGATTGACTATTCATGACTGCCTACACATATAGATTTCTAGGGATTTTGTGATAATGGCATGTGATGATACCTAGTTAGGTTGTAGCTCACATGCATTGCACTTTCACTAGGACTCTGATGCCTAGCATGATCCCCACCTAGGGATTCTTCTTCTACTTCTTCTTTGATGTTTTGCTTCTTCTCTTCTTCTTGACTTCAAAAAACAAGCAACATTTCTGCCACAATAGCACACACTCTCACAGTGTCTTCATCTCATAAAAAACCCCTATCTGGGATAGCACTTGCACAGTTCATCAACATATTACACCCCACATGGGATACTTGTACATCCTAGTGGGTATTACATTTGATCTTCTATCGGGTCATACTCTCTTTTGACTCAGTAGGTTCAACACCCCATTATAGGATAAGCTCCTTGGTCGGTATCAATAGACCTTGGCATACATCCTAGCGGGTAATCACCTCACAATAGTCAATAAGGGAGCAACCACCCATAGCGGGTCAGACTCCAATACACTTCTACACTATTGCAAGTGCTATGCCTATAGCAGGTTTAGCCCTTCTTTTTTGGTATGATCTATAGTATCTAACTACATTGGTTCCTTGCAACCTATGCTAGTTTTGTACTACATTTCGCCCTTCTCGATCTTAGTTGGTTGACCTTTGTATCTTCTTCTTCTTCTCCCTTCTTCTTCCTTATTTTTCTTTCTTCTTTCATCTTCTTCTTCATTCTTCTCCTTCTTTCTTATTCTTCCTTTTCCATCCATCCATTTCATGTAGTTTGCATTTAGGTAGTTTGCATAGCATTAAAATCATAAAACATACAATATATAAACTCAAAACTTAAAACATTAAATCATCACACATTACACACAAAATAAGATAAAAGGAGCAGCTATATATTACTCGAGATAAAGAGATGCATCATCCTAGTGTCTGGTTGGTGTACCACAATCTAGACTCAGTACACTCAACCTAGGGATGCACACCATAATAAAAAATTGGTGCATCATCCCGATCCTAGTCCCTAGCCCTAGCTCTAGGAGCCTGCTCCCTCTAGCCCACCCTGAGGAGGAGGTAGCCTAGGCTGCTACATAGAATGCTATGATGCTATCATCATCCATGATCGAGATCATGATCTACTCATTGACTATAGGGATGGGGGAAGTGACATCCTCCACTCTGATGGGATAGCTACACAATACACTATCTCAAAGAATGTAGCCCATTGAATAGCTACCTCTAACCTCTCTCCTATCCTCCATAGCTTCACCTATAGTAGCTGCATCCCATCACCTACCTGGTTGCTCCCAATGATAGCCATCCCCTCCACCTTAGCCCTCTAGTACTCTCCATCTAGATGGGTCACCTCCCCTCGAAGTCGATCGACCTCCACCCAAGTCTCATCCCTCTCAGCCTCTACGATGCTTAGTGAGCTTCATAGTCCCTCTAGCCTCTTGGCCCTATCCTCCTAGATCTAGGCCATATAGCTCTATAGAGTAGCTACCTATGCTCGTAGCTCCTCTATCTCCCCCTAGCCACCACTATAGATGTCGAGGCCTCTCCTAGGTCTCTACCTTGTAGCCTCCCAACCTCTATGGGGGCACCTCCTACCCCTCCCTCTTCGGTCCCTATAGTCTGGGTGGCCTCTACCACCACCATGACCCAAACACATGACTACCTCTATCTCGAGGCTATAGGACCCTATTATGCCCTCTCTATGGCCCGATGAGCAACCTCTCAAAAATCTCACTACATGTCCAAGCCCATGACCTAGTGCCTCTATATCAAAACTAGTAGGGAGATCCTTCAAGGTATGACTCCTCTATACCATCACCTATATCCGATGGCCACTCCTCATCATCCACCCTTAGGTCAACATAGGGAGGATCATCCAAATCCTCCTCGACCCACCTGGTGAGGTTTGGCTCACCTTCGACCCCTATTGGATCTCAGGTCACTCTTCGATACTAGTAGTCCCCTAGGTCTAGGACTCCCTACAAGATCTTGAACTACCATAGGACTCTATCAAATCTATAGACCTCTAACTCCCCTTCTTTGATGCCAACCACCTAATCCTCCTCACCCTAGCTAGCTCCACCCTATCCTCAGCCCACCCTAGGTGAAGGTGCCATGGTCACCAGATGAGCTTCACCTCTCGAAGCTCATCGATCACCCACCTAGCTAGTGGTAGGTTCCCTACATAGGCCCTCATAGACCTCTCCAGGGATCTCGACCACCTATATGATGTTGGCCACTCTAGGCTAGGTAGTGGGCCTAGAAGTGCATCTGGCCTCTAGATAGCTATGTGCTCCCAACACCACACCTAGAGCAACGTCATGTAGACTAAACCTGTATGCCACTTATACACGATGTTGTACAATATCCTATACAAGCGAGCCAACACATATGGGCCCCATGCGAACCTAACTCCCTAGTGTCGCATGTCTACCACTACTCCTACCATGGCCCATGGAAGATGTCATCTACTAGTATGACACATCAGAAGCCCAACCACAGCCCCATAGAGCATGATCATCAGAGGGTCCACCCCATATCGACCCACCAAATCATCAATGATAATGGTGCTCTCTCGCACCTAGTGGGTCCAACCTACTAAAAATCATTGCAAAGTGGTTGCTTGCCCTCATGCTCTATAAATAGGTACTCCCCTGATAGGAATGCATAAAATCTACCACACGTCCTCCAGTGTGATGGTGAGCTCCCCTATAGGTAACCGAAAGGTGGATGACTTTGGGTACCACCTCTCTGCTAGGGTTGTCAGCATAGCCCTATCTATCTCAATGTGAGGCATCCTCACAAGGTGGTCTAGCCCCACCACCTCTAGTGAGCCATCTCCACTAGCCCTAGTGCATCCAACTCAGCCTCTAGTGCGCCTGCCCACCACTCTCGGCTCTCGAGTACACCTAGATGCATCCACAAAAATAAATAAATTTATTAGTTTCATTAAATAAAATAAAATGTTTGATTTAAGCATCAGATGACTACATCCAAACTTTGCACTTCGTATGTTGCTTGCATCTCTTTCCTCTTTCCTCTTTTCCTTTTTCTTTCTTTTGTTTTTCTTTTTCCCTTTTGTTTTGCTTTGTCTTAGGCAAAATCATGCCCCCTCTTTCAAGGGTACGATTTCATGAAATCATACCCAAATTTATCTGGGCATGATGTCACCGTGCCTTGCCCAGGGTAAAATCATGGTCGAGCCATAAAATCATGCCCCGATTAGGTGCAAATCCCATCATCGAATACGACATAAAATTCTCTAAAAAATCCTAAAACTACCCTAAATGTGCAACACGATGAAGAAAATGATATGCGAAGGAAATATTTTAGGGTCTACCTATGCTCGGTCCACCTCCATGTCGACCTCACCCCTCATGATCATAGATCGGTGCATCGATAGCACCATTATATTTTTCTCCCCAGAGCTCTTTCTCCTTCATTGTGCAATGAAAATGAATTAGGGTTTTACCCTTTTCACCCTTTTAACCCTAGATTTTACCCTTATTTTTCTTGATTTTCGTTTCTTTTTCTCTCTTTCTTCTTCTGCATCAACCCTTTCAAGTTTTTATGAGGAATGTCTTCCTCATAAAACTCGAGGGGGCACCCTGGCCTATAGAGGCATTAAAGTCCCTAATGCCTCGATTTGCGTGCAAACTAGAAAGTGTCTAGAATGACACTATTTTTGCACCACCCCTTTCTTCTAGACTAGCCACCCCATTTTTGCTTGTTGTTTTCCTTGAGTGTGTGCCTACATCCTTTCTTTGACGCATTTATTAGGCCATAAATGCATCAAAGAGGGGGTAAAATGTAGACACAGAAAATTGACCCACTTTTAGTGGGCAATCTTCCTAGAGCCCTCCAAGAGGTCCCTAACCCCTGCCTAAGGCAAGGGATGGGCCTCTTTCCCCTTGCCCTACCTTTTTTGCCCTTCTAAGCGAGATCACGCCTGGTCAAGATGGGGCATGATTTCACGAAAGCGAAGTCGTGACCCACCGGGATGGGGCACGATTTCACGTTTTTAGGGTTTCTTCCTTAGAAACCCTAATTTTTCTCTTTAGCATGTTTGGCATCGGCTTTCCCAAGGTTTTCCTACTCTTTTTACCTTTAATATCACCTATAAAAGGAGGGATGATCTCACATTTCACACACACACAATCGATCTTACGCTCTTATGATTTCTAAGACACGCTTGGTTATTCTAACATGCTCGCAAGTTATTTTTTATCTGCTTCCTTTTCTCTTCTGCAAGCTAACCCCAAAGTGCGAATTTTGGATTTGGTCTTCTACTGCATTGATCTGATTGTTGTTTGATCTGGTGGATCCATGTCGTAGTCTAGGAGGAGATATTAACTACCTGGAGATCTCACCCTTTCTATCTACCTCTGCATCGTCCATCAGGTTTTATTATTTTAAGTTTTACGTTTCTGCACTTCATTGCGCATTTACTTTTATTTTTCTTGCATCATAGGTGAAATCGCACTCGGTATCATCGAGGCGCGACTTCATAGATCCGAAGTTAGGGTCTTCTGCACGCAGGAGCGAAATCGCGCCTAGTCCCGATAGGGCGTGACTTTGCTTACTGCATCATCATGCCTACTCTCTGCGAGGCATGATTTCACCCAGAGATAAACTAGGGGTAACCTACTAAAGATAATTGCATGATTAGGTCTTAAACTGCATCTAGGTCATATTGGCATATTTTGTTTTCTATTTCTACTCTGTTGCATTATTGTTTTATGATTAAATATCCAAAGGTCAATTTTTTACTTATATTTTCAAAGGTCATCTAAAGGACCTAGGGGGCTTGATTGTTGCGCCTCCAAGCATTATTATACAATGGCCTAAGTAGGCCCCCTAATGCTAATTCCATTTTCAAGTGTTTCTGAGTTATCTTGCAGGATCAGGTATTATTGATATCATTGGACAAGAGGTAGCAAAAGCAAGGATCAACCTCCGGATAAGCTAAGTGTTCTAATTAGTCTTTAGGTTGTTTGTTGAGTGCTTTATATTTCTATTGTAAACCCTAGATCTGATTTTATAAGAATATATATTAAGTTCTAGGCATTAAAAGACAACATATAGTGTGCATCTAGGGTTAATTATATTTGTGCATTCTTTCTTGAGCCCTTGCTTAAATATTGTTTATCTAAAACCCTAGGTTAGAAAGCATTCAAAGAAAGAATCATTCTAGGGTTAGCTCTTGTATTTTTTGCATTCTATATTTTTGCATTGTCCTTTATCTTTCATAGCATAGATCTAGAAAGGCCAAACTTAGGTGATTGCTTGAAACTGAATACATCAAACATTCCTGAATATCCTGAGGACTTGGAGCGAGTCCTTAAACCATTCCTGGTGAACCCTTCCTCCCCTAGCACCGAGTGTAGAGAACAACATAGCCCCCATGGTTCACCCCATAAGGCTTTCTACCTTTGTAGATCCAGCCTTGTTTGGGAATTGTACGTGGTAGGGCGGTTTTCCCCCTCTACACTATCACACATCCTTAACCATCAATGGAGATGGAGATGATTCCCCACATGATCACATATCCCTTTTGAATTTTCATGCACACATAGATTCATTTTGACTTAGATAAAACATTGTTGAAGGTCTATTAGAATCCTTGGAATACATACATAAAACCTCATCAATAACTAAGTATCAAGTATAGTGGTTGTCTCACCTGATATAGTCAAAATTCATCACCATATAACCTCAATAAGTTCTACAAAAGAGGTCATCTCACCCTAAGATAATAACAGGCCAGATACCATATTGCCTCATATTTTAGGTACCAGTAGAGAAGCAAGATAAAAGCATGTATACTTTTAATACTTTATGATATTTGTATATATTTTGGCATATTCCTTTAGGATTTTAGAGTTCATTTTTTATATCTTCCTTATCTTGGGCCCTTTTGATATTATTAATTTGTTTTTTTTGGCTATGTGAAAGGATTTCAAGGCTAAGGGAAACAAAGAATGGTCCAACCATGCTCAAGCTTATAAAAAAAATGTCTACCTTTGATTGTAGGAAAGGAAAATTGGATTAGGCACCATTTGTTATATTGTTTGTGGCATAAGAGAGAAATTTCCTCAATCTTGGGGAATCCATGTTGTAAGCCCCTAGAGGGCATCTTTGTAAAATAAAGAGCAAAATTTGTAATAAAAGATCATAAATTTATTGTTCATTTGCATGGTGCTTTTGTCTTACTACACTAACCACCCCAAGATAATCTTATCTTAAATAATTATTGCACTTTAAAACATAATTCTAAAGTAAATAAAAAAACATCACATCATATCAAAAGCACTTTAAATCAAGTCATAATCCATTTAATCCAAAATGCTATAATAGATAAACAAGGATGCCTCTTAAATAAAGCCACATTTTTCTTAACTCAAATGCTTGACAAAAGCTTCAAAAGGTGCACTTTCTATAACATAATATACCAAGTATTTAACATAAATATGTTTTTATTTTAAAATAAATGCTACAACATAATAAACTATCTAACTTAAAGATGATTATTACAATTGATGGAACTCAATATTAACTATCCAAATAAAACATTGCTAAAATCACTTCAATGTACAAAACCCAAGGATACAAAATTTTTTAGTTTGTATAATAATCAAGTTTACAAAACTCATTGAATAAAACATTATTTTACATAGCCTTTGTTTTTCCACAACATCTATACATTCAAAGTACTATGAAGCCATCCTCCAAGGATCTTCAAGCCATCCATAAATCTGCAAGCTTCTTTATGATAGGGAATCCACCCATGACTCATGAGAAATACTTAGGGATCATGATAGCTCTAAATGCAATGCAACTTAAAACATACCATTTTATATTTATGCAAACAATCATGCATAAAAAACATAATAAAATGTTATATTTTGAAGCTTAATACTTAAGATAAAATTCACAAAAATATCAATAATAAAGTTGCAATATGATGTATATGATAATAGAAATAGTATAGAAGTATAAAACTCATAAGTAACTTCAAAAATCACCCATAAACTTACCATTAACAAAATATCATGAAAATAGTGCAATATCTTTGGAAGTATCAAGCAAGTGTTGAGTCATGTCACATCACTTTACATATACACATACACTACATATATAATGTAATGTGACTCTTCATATGGATCATTCTTGGCCTTCACTCTTCTAGATACTCTTCAACTTCCTATTTTATGGACACATGTGCACATGGATAAATATGCACATTTACAATACCAAAATACTTTTCACACTTTAATAATACTTGATCATTTATTACATTGCATAAAGTAAATCATAACTTCTAATCTAGAAAACTCTTTCCTAATCTAAGGATGTACCCAATGTGGTACATTAGCATGTAAACAATAATGTAATATATTTAAACACCCCCCTGCATTACATTATTTGGTTATTTAAGACTTTAGTCTTAAATATGGTCTTCATCTTGACTCTTCAATCTACCTCCTATAGATTAAGAACTAGATTTATTGTGTAGATGTCTTCTTTAGCTTCTGATTTAATCTTCCTCTTGCCTTGCTTGATCTGATATCTTTTCTTGTTTCTCCTTCTTCATTTATATACTTTTACCAATGAAACATATTCAATGTGATGGGTTAGTAGATCATCACAATAAAAATTACTTGGATTCAACAATTCTTCACTATTATTCTTTTCTTCCTTCTATTTCACTCCTTAAAAAACTAGAAAGTAATAAATATCAAATAAATCATTAAATATTCTTCTGATGAAACAATAATAATGTTTTGAGCAATACACCACGTCTTGAATAGTGTTTCATGGATATATTTAAATATTGTTATAAAATTATCTTTCTTTACTTTATTCAAGAGCAAAGAGAATCTTGCTTTCAAATGTGTAGACATATGTTTAAATCTATCAAAGGTATTTATTAGGTTTTGTGAATAAAACCTAAGTTCATGAAATAGTTCTTCATTGTTTTCATTAAATGCATTTCTAATTATTTCATCCATCTTGCCTTAAATATTTTAATTTTGTAGACCCTTGTAGTTGACTTCCTTATTACTCCCTAGTAACCAAACGATAATTTTGAATGTAATTTGAGTTCTTTAAAAAATTTGAAATTAACTCCTTAACCTCAAGAATATAGTAATTTTTTAACTTCTAAATTTTTTAATCCTATGTTGATGTTGAATATCTTATAACTCCAAACTTAGAAATTTATAAATTCCATAGAATAATATTTGCAAATTTTATAGATTTAATTTGATGTCGAAAACCTTATTACTTCAATCTAATAAAATTGCAAAATATTTTAAAAGTGTTTTGTAAATTCAAATAATCAAATTACAAAGCTTTTAAAGTAATTTCTTTAACTTCTTCAAACCAAATTTCAATCCTTCATAAAACTCTCAAATATCATTAGTCTTATTTCTAAGTTTTCAAATATTGATTCTTATCCCTCCAAAATAAATAGTTGTACTTTAATCCTTAGAAAATAATAATTATAGTTATATGTCTCCCTTATACCTCCTATTATGTGATTATAAATAAACTTAAATAAAATGAATGACCTTCAACCCTAAATATGGTAATTCTCTTTGGTCGATAGTGGTTTATCATCTCCAAATGGATGCGTTCCTTTCTATGGAACCTTTGATATGCTTTGGTTCACCTTGAAATTTTAGTCTATATCCCTTTTGATTGGCCAAGTGAATTCAGTCTTTACTCAGGTGCTCTACAACGTATCCAGTATTTGATCCTTTAAGTCCTTATGTGGCTTGAATATCTCTCCTACAATACCAAGTGGTGTATCATTGCATAATCCCACTCAAACTTCAACTAATGACTCCACTTACACCTTCTGAAGAACACAAGCTTATACTGAGAGGGGAGGTGAATAGTATAAGACCACTTTTTACTTTTGCTACAATTCAACTTTCAAAATAGTATTATGCAGTGTAGAATACAGAATTAAAAGCAGAATTAAAGCAAAGCACAAACACCATCCACAAAGAGACATAGAATTTACGTGGTTCACCCAATGCGGGATATCACGGATAAAATTTCTTACTAAATTTTATCACCTCAAAATATGGGAAACCTTTCCGATTACAAAATTTATGGGTACCAACCAAAGGAGACAACTTCCCTAGCTTTGCTCTTTTAAAGGTGATCCTCTAGAATACTTTGCCTCTCTCCTTAGCAAGTGGAACTCTATCAGAAGACACTTGTCTTCCCGCTCTGGGAGACTCTGTCCTCACCTCTTTCACTTCTAAGTGGTCCTCTTATATGCACCAAACAATCCTTGATGCACAAATTTGTCCTCTTCCTTTGTTCTTTTATGCACTTGGTTGAAACCAATTTTCACTTCTACACAAATACAAGTCGATCAACTAGTTTACTTCTATGAAAAAAAAACTTCGTATTGAATAAACATAGTAAGATTAGCAACACAAAGACAATCTCAAATAAAAATTACAAATACAGTAACATTTAAATACAGTAGCACAATCTTCACAAATACAGCAGCATAGACTTCACAAACACAACAATCGATAAGACTTCCACTTATGCACATCTACGATTGAAATTCTCCCCGCACTCTAACTGCACAAATCACACTTCAAATGCACAATTGATCGATGCCAAACTCTTCAAGCAGCCCTCCATTTATACTCACAATCTCAAGATTGAAATCTTGGTCTTAGTCGGCTGTTTACCTTTCAATCACGTCGTTGAAAACCCCACTGCGTCGGCAGATTTAACTCTCGCTTATTGCCTCCGTAGCTTTAGGTGAAACTTCAAATGTCGCGATATCGTGACACCTTTGCCTAGTAAACTTCTATTGCTTTGTCAAAATGTACATAAATCTATTCTTTGCTATTGTTGAAAATCATGACACTAATTCTACCTTCTTTCTGTTGTCATGAAATAGAACTAAATCTTTGTACCTCCTTTCTGCTTATGTCATGAAATGCAAACTTCTATCTTTGCGACGCATCTGCAACTCGTCATGAAATCGTGACCTTTTGCCTTCATGGCCTTCTTCTCTGCTTGCACTAGCAAAAATGAAACATGTCACAAAATTGCAACGCTTTTGTTGCCTTAAGATATTTTCTGCCATATGCCCACGAAACTGGAACATGTCATGAAATCGTGACACTTTTGTCTACAAATCCTTCCTCTCTGCTTCTGTCGTGAAATCGTGACACTTTTCCTATAGAAGACTTGCTTCCAATTTTTGTCATGAAATCGTGACACTTTCTCCAATTGAACGCTTCCAACTCAACTTGTCATGAAATCGTGACACTTTTTGCATCCGAACAACTTCTTTGTAGCCTATCGCAAAATCGTGACACTTTCAGCTTTCGAAAGCTTTCCCTGCAACCTGTCGTAAAATCATGATGCTTCTGGCTTTTGAACACTTTCTTCACTGCCTGTCATGAAATTGCGACACTTTTGGCTTCTGTACTCTTTCTCCACTGCCTATCGCAAAATCGTGACGCTTATCCTTTTAGGATCTTCTCTTTGCTGCATATCATGAAATCGTTACAGTCTTCAACTCGACCTTTGCAGCATGTCGTAAAAATGTGATAGCCCTTACTTAGTACTTTGCATCATGTCGTGAAATTGCAACAATTCTTGAATCACTTTCTCTCTCTTCAATCTTGTCACGAAATCGTGACAGATCACACTAACTTCTCTTCTACAAATGTGCAAAACAGACACCACCGAACAACCCGGCAAGGCGAAACCACCCTCTCGCCTCGCACTCCGGCCAAAACGCAGCACGAAACACGACACTTCCAGCCCCCGCCAACATGGAAACGGAGACCGCTGCTCGCCTCCCATGTCAGAAACACGACGCCAAAACTCCCTCCTCAAACAGCGAAATCAGCAGCCAGACGCAACCTAACTATCCAGATCTGCAACGGCACTCCGACTTGGAAACACGACCATCGAAACCCACAAAACACACTGACATAAAAAAATGCTCAGAACTCCGACACAAGACAACAACACACGAGCAAAGGCAATGTATGTTTTTAACATCTCTGTGGTATTTGCTGATATTTATGTTTGTAGCAGAGCCTATAGCTTAGGCTAATCTTACCAAGATTCAAAGGTCCAACTGCATCACTATTTTAGAAACTTGCATGGTCTTACCCTCATAAAACTATCCTCCAATAATATCTGGGATATTAAAAAAACATACTCTTTTGGTGATCAATTGCTTCCTTGAGCCTAAGTTGTATTGCCTTGAGTTTTTCCTTCATCTCTCATATAGTGTTTGGTTTGATCATCACCCTATCCTCCAGATTATCCTATGATAGAGATGTTTTGCATCTTCTACCATACAAGGCTTCAAATGAAGAAATCCCACTTTGAATTTTGGTCCATGTAATACATGCATAACATGTCTTCCAAAAATTAGTTTACCCTATTGATCTGACCATATATTTGAGGATGATATGTAGAACTAATATTTATCTTAGTACCCACTACATAGTGTAGAGCTTGCCAAAATTCTTATGTGAACCTAGAATCCTTGTATGATATGATCACCTCAACAAAACCATGTAGCCTAAAAATATATTTGATAAACTTGTTTTCCATCATCGATGCATCATCCTTGATGTTACCTAGTATTAAGTGTGTAACTTTGGTCAACTTATCAACCACTACCAATATTACATCATGTTGATACCTAGTATTATGTAAACCCATAGTAAAATCCATAGATATTACCTACCATTTCTTGATAGGTACATAATGTGGGTATAATTTTCTTGTTTGGTGTCGATGTTATGCATTCCCCTTCTGGAATTCTAAACATATCACAATGAAACTAGTGATATATTTATTCATTATAGCCCAAAAGAAGATCTTTTCATGTTTTACCTCACTTTTGACCCTCCTAGATGAGTAAAATATGGAGAATTATGTGCCTCTTGCATAATAAATCTTCTTAAATAACTATTTTTTAGTATAACTACCCTATCCTTAAATCATAAAAGTCCATATTTTATGTTGAAATCCTTATTCTATTATGTTAGAGTATATTACATCATATGGGTCATGTAAATGTACCATCCTTGGTATATAGTTAGAATATTAGATTAATTTAGGGAGAATTTAGTTAGTTACATCAATAAATGTAATAAATGCACAAGTTTCAATGTGCAAGTTATAATGTGCAAGGTGTCCCATTATACAACTAGGTAGAGTGTTGACCAAGGAATCTATCTTCCTATATAAAGGGCCTCATAGTTAGTGATTAGATATCAAGTTCATACATCAAGTTCATAGATCAAGTACGTCAAGTTCATTATAGTGGAGAGTAGTAGATAGTGGTAGAACTCCTTGATGGAGTACAATGTAGTTATTAAGATCATATCAATGGATTGACCATCACCTCCATACTATATTGTATTTTTACCACTTTCTATTTATAGTATATTTCAGTCATATTATAGAATTCCATTTTTTTATATTTTCAACATCTTATTAGGACTTGTGATAGATCTCTCCACTACACATATCCTCAAAATATAACATTTGTATAAGAGCTATGGTGCATCCAAAAGGATTAGAGAGAGTCATAAGTGAGGACTAAAAATAAAATATTAGTTACAAAAATTCTAAGATTGCATTTGGATAGTGTCTTTCCACAGAGTTGTATAAAAACTCGTGAAGACTAATACTCAACAATAATTTCACTAGATTGACAAATCAACTACTAAAGCTTCATCATTGATAGATTTAGAATCATTACGCTAATAATTTGCTACATAAAAAGGAGATTCAGAGAAATCTATGAAGCTTTTTATAGTGAAGAACACAAGCTTATACTGAGAGGGGGGTGAACAGTATAAGACCACTTTTCCTTTTCTTTCCAAACCAATATTATGCAATTTGTAGATAGAAATATCAATAGCAGTAATCAAATAAATGCACAAATTATCACACACAATAGAGACACCACAATTTACATGGTTCACCCAATGTGGGCTACTCCACGGAGAAAATATTTCACTAAAATTTTCTCAATCAATCTCTTGGGAATCCTTCCCAATTACAATATTTATGGACCTCTATCCAAAGGAGACACCAATACCCTAAATAAAGTTTGTGGATCTCTATCCATAAGAGAACTCCTTCTCCTCTGCTCTGGTTGGTGATCTTCTAGAAGACTACTGCCTCCACTGCATTGGCTTGTGGATCTCTCTCCACTGAAGACTCTTGTCCCCATTTAGAAGACCTATCCTCACTAGCCCTGGATGATGGATCTCTATCCACTAGAGACTACTATCCTCTCTACCCTTTCACCTCCAAAGCTCTATCTCAAATCTACACTAAACATAGTCCAGTCGGTCTAGCACAAATCTGCTCAACTCTGCACTAAATACAGTCCATTCGGTCTAGCACAAGTCTTCTCAACAATCTCAATCAAATATGCACTAAACATAGTCCAGTCGGTCTAGCACAAATCTGCTCAACTCTACACTAAACACAGTCTAGTCGGTCTAGCACAAGTCTGCTCAATAAGCTCACTCAAATCTACACTAAACACAATCCAATCGGTCTAGCACAAATCTTCTCAATCTCTATATCTAGTTTGGTATAAACATTTCCTCAAATATGCACCAAACTCTGCTCTCAAATATGTACTAAACATAGTCTAGTCGGTCTAGCACAAATTTGTTCTCAATATTTGTCCTCAAGCTTTAACTCAAAGCTTGACTCAACTCTACTGGATCTACTCCAAACCTCAACTCAAGGTTTGAACAAATCACTCAACTCTGCTCTCAAGTCTTCTCAAAGACTTGTCTCAAATATGCCTTGTAAGCTTCCACAAAAGCTCACACTAATATGTTCACAAGTTCTCTCTAGAACTTGCTCAAATTATCAATAGGTCCACTCAGAACCTAACCAAATCTACTCAACAAGTCCACATAAAACCTACTCAAATATGCTCAACAGGTCCACACCGAACTTGCTCAAATATACTTAACAAGTTCACACAGAACTTGTCCAATATCATAGAAGCATAAAGAGAATTTTTAGAGACTCAATATGTTCTATACTCAATGCTCAATCACTTTCAATCTCATAGAAGCATAGATAGAATTTTTAGAGACTCAATATGTTCTATACTCAATGCTCAATCACTTTCACTCTCATAGAAGCATAAAGAGAATTGTTAGAGACTCAATATGTTCTATACTTAATGCTCAATCACTTTCACAACTCAATTTTAGAATATAGAATAGTTTGTTTTATGGAACTTGAACAATCACTTCATACATTCACTTGACTAGGTTCAATCAACTCAACTCAACCAATTACTCAAGAAACAACCCTTGCTCACAAACCCTAGTCCAAGTATGTAAACACCAACTCAAAATATTTCCAACAATGCTCAACAACAAATCTCACATAACAATGATACTCATGTTCTTTCCAAAACCCTAGTTCAAGTTCTTTGCACAACAACTCACTTCAACAAAAATGCTCATAAATAAATCTTCACATAACAATGATACTCATGTTCTTTCCAAAACCCTAACTCAAGTTCTTTGCACAATCCAATGGCTTCAACAACAATGCTTATAAAACAAGGTTTTAATCACAACTCTTAATTCCATAAAACCTTGAAGCATTAACTCAAATACTTTTGAAAAGGAAACCCTAATCAAATCCTTTTCACTCCAAACTTTTATTTTCTAGTAAGCCATTCAATCAACTCAACCAAAGAAGAATTTGCCCATACCTTTTTGCTTGACAAGGAATTGATCTCACAAATCTGCCACACTCACAATTACTTCTTTGCCAATCTCAATAAGGGTTAGAAGATAATTTTCTCAACAAAACATAACACAAAAATAATATCAAAATTACACCTTATCACTCCAACTTAATTAATAATCAACACCCTCACAATAATCATAAAAACCCTTTATTCAAATTAACACAATACCCACAAAGTCTTAATCCTCCAAAATACCAATATAGCAATTTAAGACTTTATTAAAAACTAAAACCAAAAATCTTCTTATAACTCCAAGTAATAATTCTCAACTACCACCACTTATCTACTAAGCAAACCTTTCCAAACAATTTCCACTAAACAATCCTTATACCTCCCAACTTAGGCAAATAACAAACTTTAATGCAAAAATATTTACCTCATCTTCGGAGGGAATCGAACCCTCAACCTTGCCCACAATGTGCGCCTTAGCCATGACCTCAACCGCCGCATGAGCTACGCGCTCATTTGAAATTAATGAAGCACCACGTGCTTCAAGACTTGCTCCCCTTTGCGCTTTGCCAAAAACAATGTGCGCCTTGGGCGCTTTAACCAACATGACTTCCAATGCAGCCACCACATTTTGAATGTAGGCCCTCACACTTGCAAACGTCTTTGCGCTTCCCAACACACCACTAGGCCACACTATCCTATGTGCTTTCAGATTTCAATGCTTCCTATCTTAAACTCTGTGTTGTCCATGAATTTCATAAATCTCATGAGCTCTTAATCTCTTTCGCATACCAATTAATCATCGAGCAAGGATAATGTTTTTGTCTTTGGGCAATGTATTTATATTGCCTCCTTTGTACCTTGGGAGACATTGGCGCTTCCACAAATTCCTTCCACAACGTCGGTGAAGATTCTAAAGGCGCTTTGAATACCTTTTATTCCAAACCCAACCTTAGGGTTTATAAAATATATTTAAACTTTATAAAACCCACTTTGCTTTATAAAATATTATAATGAGAATTATAAATATTTTATTTGGGTTTTCACCATATCACTTTAATATTATAATAACCATTATTATAATATTATATCTTTTGATGCCTTGGATAAATTGCTTCCTTCTCATTGCATTCCATAGTGCAAATAATATTTATTTATAAAATTTAAATTCTTATTGAATTTAAATAATTTATAAAATAAATATTATATCTCCTTTTTAACTTCTAACTTTTGCACTGATTCTCTTGATCTTTGGCCTTCTTCCTGGATATCAAATAAATGACAACTTTATTTCTTGTTGAATTAATGATGACTTCATCTAGTGACATATGACTTCATCTAGTGACATCAATGACAACTTTGACTTAGGGACTCAAAATGTCCAACAATCTCCCCCTTTGTCATTGATGGCAACCCAACTTATTTTTATCGAAAGCTTGACCTTTCTTTTATTCTGCTCCCCTTAGGACATTGCTCCCCCTGGCTCAATGCTCTCTCAAATATCAAATCTCTCCCCATTACACAAATCTCTCCCCCTTTGACATCAATGGCAAAGGGTCACCTTTGGGGCTCGGGGCTAAGAATGAGCCTCTTAGCTTAGCCCCTCCCCCACCTTCTATTGAGGTGGTTAATTTCGGGGTGGGAGTATTTCTACTCCCCAAAAGCATTGTTCTTTACCTTTATCCTCTTCTCTTATTTTCTAAGTTTTTTTATTCCTCTAACTATTTTTATCCATGTCCATGTTCCTTTCCATGTCAACATTCCTATTCTTGTTCCTATTCCTATCCATGTTCCTATTCATGTTCTTGTTCCTATTCACATTCATGTTCCTATTCCTGTTCCTGTTCTTGTTCCTATTCTTGTTCATATCCATATTTTTGTTCCTATTCCTATGTTCCTATTTATACCTTTTTTTGGAATGTCTACTCTACACCACTTTGTTGTGTGACCATAATTATTGCACTTATAACACTTGATGTTGTTATTCCTTGTAGGTGCAAATGTCTTAGGATTTCTCCTAGTGAAGCCATATCCTCTTCTGTCAATAACCCTGCAATTAATTGCCTTGTGACCAAACTGATTACATGAGTAGCAATACCCATGAAAAGGTTGTTTGTTCCCATATTCCTGTCTTACATGTGTCCTGCATTGTGAAGCCATGTGTCCAAACCTATGACATGAAAAGCATCTTCCATTGAAGTTTCCTTGTCTTGACCTCATTGGTCTTCTATTCTGATTGTTGTTCCATCTGTATCTTCTTTGTGCATTGTTCCTATTTTTTTTGAACTCTCTATTGTCCAACTCATCCTCTAATGTCTGACTTTATTTTACATTGTCTTCTTCTAAAGTATATTCATCTGAAGTATCTTCTCCAAAACTTGAAGTTGACTCTCCTTCCTATTTCTTTTGAACCTTTTCAAATCCAAGACATGTATTCCTGGATGTAGTCTTTTGTGTTTTGATGAACTTATCCAAGTTCTTTGAGCTATTTTTAAATCCTTTCATCTTGATCTTGGAGTCCTCTAAATATTCTTTTAGTAGTGCCACTTCTTGTGCTAATTTCTCACATTCCAAGATCTTTGCTTCTAACTTCTCTTTGAACTTCTTTGTCTTAGCCTTTGACTTTTCTAAATCCTCTATGAGAAGTCTTCTTTCTTCATCACATTCTTGAAACTGAATTTCAAGTTTAGAGTGTTGCTTCCTTACCTTATTTACTATGTCAAGGGCATAAATAAGTTCTCCCTTGAGATCATAACCATTCTCTACTGAATAGTCCTCTATTTTTTTGCCTTTTTCTGCTTCTTCATTTTCTTTTGGCTTTTCTTCTATGGGATCACTTTCTTCTTCTTCTAATGCCATTAGAATATTTTCATCTGGTCCTTCAAGTGTATCTTCATATTCATCATCACTGAAACTATAACCATCCTTTGTACAACTATCTTCAATATGTCCAAATTTACCACATCTAAAACACTTGAGAATGATTGGAGTCCTTTTCTTAACTAGTTCTTTTTCTTCAATCATAAATAGGACTTCATCTCTATCATTGTCTAAAAAACTAGCATCACTATCATTTGAGTACTTACTTGCATTATCCGCATAGTAGCTCCTCTTTTGTCTTTGGAAGAACTTCTTTCCTTGTTTGCTTTGTCCATCCTTGCTTTTCTTTTGGTGCCTGTATCTTTTTGATTCCATGTACCTGTGATCCTATTTTTCTTCACCATTGTTGTTCTTTGGTTCTTTACAATCTGTTGCAAAATGTCCAAACTTTCCACAATTGAAACACTTAACAGATCTTAGATCTATGGGTCTTCTGGAACCTTTATCTCTTCTACCATAATTAGCTTCTTCATCACTGGATGACTCACTACTTGATTCTGACTTCTTACCCTTTATCTTATTGATTGCTTTGAATGTTGCTTCCTTCTGAGGCATAGGATATTTTGTTCTTATTTCAAATATTGTGAGCATACCAAGCAACTTATCTCTTGTCAAAGTATCACCATATATTGATACTTCTATAGCAGAAACTTGTTCACTGAATATTTTTGGAAGAGATCTTAAGACTTTATCACAAACATCAGATTCATCAACTTTCATACCAAGTCCTTGCATATCATTAACAACTTCATCAACTCGAAGTAGGTAAGCACTAATATTTTCATCTTCGTCCATTCTTAATACTTCAAGTTGTCTTTTGATATTTTGACTCTTTGCTCTCTTGACACTTTTATCTCCTTCATATATACCTTGCAATTTATCCCACATTTCTTTTGCAGTTCTACAATGCATAACTTTCATAGATTTTGTTCTATGCAAACCTCTCACAAGTGCATTCATTGCTTTTGAATTATAGTGTTGTAGAATCTTACCTTCCTTATCTATAGGAGGATTGACTACGGGATCATATCCAAATTCCACTGCTTCCCAAACTTCATTGCCAAGTGCCATTAAGTAGAACCTCATCATCATACTCCAATATAAATAGTCACTTCCATAAAATACTGGTGCTAAGTTATTTGAGGGCACCTCCTTAGGATCCATTGTGTTCTTGTTAGCTTTTCCTTCAAGCTGTTAAACTCTTTTGAAGGAACCCGCTCTGATACCAATTGAAGAACACAAGCTTATACTGAGAGGGGGTGAACAATATAAGACCACTTTTTCCTTTTCTTTCCAAACCAATATTATGCAATGTGTAGATAGCAATATCAATAGTAGTAATCAAAGCAATGCACAAATTATCACACACAATAGAGACACCATAATTTACGTGGTTCACCCAATGTGGGCTACTCCACGGAGAAAATATTTCACTAAAATTTTCTCAATCAATCTCTTGGGAATCCTTCCCAATTACAATGTTTATGGACCTCTATCCAAAGGAGACACCAATCCCCTAAATCAAGTTTGTGGATCTCTATCCATAGGAGAACTCCTTCTCTACTCTGGCTGGTGATCTTCTAGAAGACTACTGCCTCCACTACACTGGCTTGTGGATCTCTCTCCACTGAAGACTCTTATCCCCACTCAGAAGACCTATCCTCACTACCCTGGCTGATGGATCTCTATCCACTAGAGACTACTATCCTCTCTACTCTATCACCTCCAAAGCTCTATCTCAAAACTACACTAAACACAATCTAATTGGTCTAGCACAAATATGCTCAACTCTACACTAAACATAGTCTAGTCGGTCTAGCACAAGTCTGCTCAACAATCTCAATCAAATTTGCACTAAACATAGTCCAGTCGGTCTAGCACAAATCTGCTCAACTCTATACTAAACATAGTCCAGTCGGTCTAGCACAAGTCTTCTCAACAAGCTCACTCAAATCTACACTAAACACAGTCTAGTCGATCTAGCACAAATCTGCTCAATCTCTATCTCTGGTATAGTACAAACTTGTCCTCAAATCTGCACCAAAATCTACTCTCAAATCTATACTAAACACAGTCCAGTCGGTCTAGCACAAATCTATTCTCGATCTATGTCCTCAAGATTTAACTCAAATATTAACTCAAATATTTGGATCCGCTCCAAACCTCAACTCAAGGTTTGAACAAATCACTCAACTCTGCTCTCAAGTCTTCTCAAAGACTTGTCTTAAATCTGCCTTGTAAGTTTCCACAAAAGCTCACACTAATCTATTCACAAGTCCTCTCTAGAACTTGCTCAAATGCTCAATAGGTCCACTTAAAACCTAACCAAATCTACTCAATAGGTCCACACAGAACCTGATCAAATATGCTCAACAAGTCCACACCAAACCTGCTCAAATCTGCTTAACAAGTCCACACAAAACTTGTCCAATCTCATAGAAGCATAAAGAGAATTGTTAGAGACTCAATATACTCTATACTCAATGCTCAATCACTTTCAATCTCATAGAAGCATAAAGAGAATTATTAGAGACTCAATATGTTCTATACTCAATTCTCAATCACTTTCACTCTCATAGAAGCATAAAGAGAATTTTTAGAGACTCAATATGTTCTATACTCAATGCTCAATCACTTTTACAACTCAATTTCAGAATATAGAATAGTTTGTTTTATGGAACTTGAACAATCACTTCATACATCCACTTGACTAGGTTCAATCAACTCTACTCAACCAATTACTCAATGAAACAACCCTTGCTCATAAACCCTAGTCCAAGTATGTAAAAACCAACTCAAAATATTTCCAACAATGCTCAACAACAAATCTCACATAACAATGATACTCATGTTCTTTCCAAAACCCTAGTTCAAGTTCTTTGCACAACAACTCACTTCAACAACAATGCTCATAAATCAATCTTCACATAACAATGATACTCATGTTATTTCCAAAACCCTAACTCAAGTTCTTTGCACAATCCAATGGCTTCAACAACAATGCTTATAAAACAAGGTTTTAATCACAACTCTTAATTCCAGAAAACCTTGAAGCATTAACTCAAATACTTTTGAAAAGGAAACCCTAATCAAATCCTTTTCACTCCAAACTTTATTTTCTAGTAAGCCATTCAATCAACTCAACCAAAGAAGAATTTACCCATACCTTTTTGCTTGACAAGGAGTTGATCTCACAAATATGCCACACTCACAATTACTTCTTTGCCAATCTCAATAAGGGTTAGAAGATAATTTTCTCAACAAAACATAACACAAAAATAATATCAAAATTACACCTTATCACTCCAACTTAATTAATAATAAACACCCTCACAATAATCATAAAAACCCTTTATTCAAATTAACACAATACCCACAAAGTCTTAATCCTCCAAAATACCAATATAGCAATTTAAGACTATTAAAAACTAAAACCAGAAATCTTCTTATAACTCCAAGTAATAATTCTCAATTACCACCACTTATTTACTAAGAAAATCCTTCTAAACAATTTCCACAAAATAATCCTTATACCTCCCAACTTAGGCAAATAATAAAATTTAATGCAAAAATATTTACCTCATCTTCGAAGGGAATCGAACCCTCAACCTTACCCACAATGTGCGCCTTAGCCGTGGCCTCAACCATCGTACGAGCTACGCGCTCATTTGAAATGAATGAAGCACCACGTGCTTCAAGACTTGCTCCCCTTTGTGCTTTACCAAAAACAATGTGCACCTTGGGTGCTTTAACCAACATGACTTCCAATGCAGCCATCACATTTTGAACGTAGGCCCTCACACTTGCAAATATCTTTGCGCTTCCCAACACACCACTAGGCCACACTGTCCTATGTGCTTTTGGATTTCAATGCTTCCTGTTTTAAACTCTGTGCTATCCATGAATTTCATAAATTTCACGAGCTCTTAATCTCTTTTGCATACCAATTAATCATCGAGCAAGGATAATGTTTTTGTCTTTGGGTAATGTATTTATATTGCCTCCTTTGTACCTTGGGAGACGTCGACGCTTCCATGAATTCCTTCCATGACATTGGCGAAGATTCTAAAGGTGCTTCGAATGCCTTTTATTCCAAACCCAACCTTAGGGTTTATAAAATATATTTAAACTTTATAAAACCCACTTTGCTTTATAAAATATTATAATGAGAATTATAAATATTTTATTTGGGTTTTCACCATATCACTTTAATATTATAATAACCATTATTATAATATTATATCTTTTTGATGCCTTGGATAAATTGCTTCCTTCTCACTGCATTCCATGTCGTAAATAATATTTATTTATAAAATTTAAATTCTCACTGAATTTAAATAATTTATAAAATAAATATTATATCTCCTTTTTAACTTCTATTTTCTGCACTGATTCTCTTGATCTTTGGCCTTCTTCCTGGATATCAAATAATCATTTTGACCCCTTTGTTTCCTACTGAATTCCTTCATATTAATGATGACTTTATCTGGTGACATCAATGACAACTTTGACTTAGGGACTCAAAATGTCCAACATATAGAGTGTAAACAAAAAATGAACAACACCAATACAAAGATAAAGTAACAAAAAGCACAGTAACAACACAAGATTGCACAAAATGAATAAGATTTTATTAATATGGGTAGATCTCCTAGTTATACAATGAATGTGCCCCAATATGGGGTTTTACAATGCTTTTTGATACAAATATTACAAATACTAGGGTTCTCAAAACCCTAGTTCAATGAATAGTTGGTGTCTTCTCGCTCGTCCTTGATCCAAACAAGAGTGTGGGTGGGCTTGTGTATCCCTACGGGACCACCCTAGCTTCAACAACTTCCAGAAAGATGATTCCTGCACCTGCAAACAGAAAAACAACAAAAAGGGATTAGAAGCACCTACGAGGGCTCCACTGTGTGAGGCCCTCAGAAAGATAAAACAACTAAAACCCTAGATGCTGCAAAATGTAACTATAAACAAAAAATGCAAGAATGTAAAATAAATGCACAGAATATTCTTACCTTGTCAACATGCTAATTTCTATCTTTGCTTCTATCGTTGATGGTCGCGAGGATGCCCAAACAGTGCTCGAGGGTTGTAGGACTACAAATCTACTATGGGAAATACCCAGAGGTATTCTATGATGGTTATGGATGCCCAAAGAGTTCCAAAAATACCTAGAGGTATTCTAAACTCTAGAGGGTTTTCAAGGGTTGAGGGAAGTGTGCAAGAACCAGAACTAGTTCTACGGGTTTGCGGTGAAAAAAATGATGCGATGGTGGAAGAAGAAAAGTGATAGCAAAGTGGCTAGGGAAAAATTAAAATTAAAAATTAAGGATTTGATTCATCAAAATGACTCATATTTTATAATCTTCCCTTGAACATGTTAGGGTTTCAATGACACAAAATGAGTAGCCAAGATTAAAACATGAGGAAGGGTGGAGATTAAGTTTGGGTAAGTGGCATGGATTGAGATGGATGGATGGTTGAGATTAAAACATGGTGGATGGCTAGGATTAATTTATATAAATACATATATATTTATTATATATATAAATATAATATATAAAATATTAATATTTATATATATTAAATAAATACATATATATATATATATATATAATGGATGATTATGATTGGAGGACATGGATGGATGACAAGTGGCTAGATTTTGGTGTCTATAGATCCCCTTTTTGTATCATATTGCGTGAAACACAATGTGGTGCAAAAATACGAGACACCTAGTTTGGCATGATGAAGCAACTTTCTTTCCTTGGAGCGCAAAGATGATTTTGAAGATAAAAGAATTTGTATGTGTAGCTTACCCCCTCAATTGGTGAATGAGTGAAGAATGAGTCTCATAAGCCAATTGATAGAATTATGATGAAAATGTATAATGTAAATGTGAATGTATGATGTAAATGTGGATGATATGAATGATGTAAATTGATGTCATTTTTGCCCCAATGGATTAAAGGGTTTTTCCAAGTGTAGATGCCATGATCATGTAAGATGTATCCCACTATGGGAAATCAAAATCAAATTTGGTTACCCCAAGTTTGGGGTGATTCCATGTTATTGAAGAAAGTGCCTTTTGGCATCATTGAAATGCAAAGTGATGAAAATGCAGAAAAAGAAATAATCATCCTAGGATCGAGTGATTTCTAGGAGGTCCCTCCTAGTGACTATGCACAATTCTTGAATATTAAAGAGAATGATGTAGTATGAATTATCCATGTTTCAAGCCCCATGGACAAGGCCATCAATGATAACTTTTGAGAAAATTAATCTTAGCATAGTCGCACATAAAAATGAGGGATCAAATGTAATTTGATTTTAAACAAGGAGATATTGGATGATGAAAATGGCCAAGTGTCCTTATGGTGATTTATCCATCTTACCGAATTGCATGGACAACCAATCGTTGCAATCGCCAAGGAGATAGAATAGACCACTAGATACGAGGTTCACTTGAAATTGTATGTGAACTTGGAAAATTTGATGCAAATGTAATTATTGGTGGATTTGATGATGTTGAAATGAATATGTGATGATGAAAAATGCATTGATGAATGAATTGCATGATTTTGTGAAATTTTGCATTGGTTTTGGAGCATTTTTAGAGCAATTTTGGATAATTTTATGACTTTTGGTTGTAAACAAAAGTTAACCACCCAAATCAATCCATGTTATCACAAAGATGAATGAAATGATGGAGTGGATGATTAGAATGATGAATATGGTCATTTTGTGAAAATTTGGACCATTTTGGTGCATTTTGAAGCTTGTAAAGTGATTTTATGACTTTTGGTTGCAAGCAAAAATTAAGTATCCAAATCAATTTTTGTTTTCACAAAACATGATATGATGATGAAATGAATGTATGGATGCAATTTGGAGTGATTTTATGGAGGTAAGCTACATTTTTGGATCATTTTGGTCTTTCTACAAATTTTGAAACCAAACATTGACTAGCATCCACATCATGCGTAGACATCGACAAGCGTTTGCCACTCTACAGATGTTGGTCAGTATTTCAATGCACCTATGAATGCCCATGGGCATTCTAGTGCACCAAAAATAGCTATAAATAGTCTATAGAGGTGAAATTAGATTCATTCTTGCATTCACAAATTCTAGAAGTTGCATTTGAAGGAGTGAGTGAGGAAGTGAGGTGGAGTGAAGGAGTGGTGGGGTGGAAGCTATGGTGATGGAGGGTGTGGATGTGGAATAGGAGCAGAGGTGCATGTTGTTGAGGTAAGTGCCCTTGGCACTCTTTGTTTGGACTTGTATAATTTTTTTAATTATGCAATGAATGTGACATTAATGTGTTTGCATTGTATATGTGTTGTGCTATAGTTGAAGATCTTGGAGGCTCAACATCGGTTCTCACCTCTCATACCAAGGGTGAGAAAGGTACTATAAGATGAGCAGTGGAAGTGGTTAGAGAATGTGGGGTTAGCTAGGGTAGCCAAGATTGATGTGGTGAGGGTAGATGAGGGGTATCTCTCTACCTTGGTAGAGATATGGGATCCAGATAGGGGGACCTTTTAGCTCCCTACTAGAGAGGTGATAGTGACACTTGAGGATGTATACCACATCCTCAAAGTACTAATGGAGGGGTTACATGTCGAGGTTGGACATGATAAGGGGTATGAGATGAGCTAGATATTTGGATATCGATGGTGAGATGAGAGTGTGAAGGGTGGAGGGATAAGGTACTTGGTGATGTATGTGGATAAGAAGTTGGAGGTATTGCCTACCTTAGTCATGTTCATGTTGGCCAACATAGTGGCCCCAAACAACACTAGCTATCAATTCCCTTGGAACATGATCAAGTTAGTGTATGATATGATTGATGAGCCTCGAGTGTATGCATGGGCACCTACTCTACTAGCTCAACTATACCAAGAGTTGTATGAGGTGAGGAGGTAGGTAAAAGGGTTAGGGTGTAGTTTACTACTATAGTGTTGGGGTTGGGAGCACTTTAGTGTGGCTCAACCTATGGGCTTGCCTACTAAGGCATGGGATGGGGAGCAACCCTATGCTATGAGATGGTGAGTGGTTGAGGAGGTGCAATCGAGTCATCCTATCTAGACTAGCTAAGAGTACAAGGATCTATGGGTAGGACTAACACCTACTCAGGTGCATTGGAGACCATGGTGAGGTGCTACTTGGACTAGTGATAGGGAGCAACTATAGAGAGTATGATAGGCTAGATGGGTGGTTGGGAGGCATAGGAGTGAGGTGGAGCTGATCTAATTCTCATAGGTGCTAAGATAGTTTAGGCTATGATAGGGGTTCCTAAGGCACCAATGTTATATAGGCATCATCAAGATGAGATGGGTCTACCTTGTGTTGAGGCATGGAGGGTGACCTATGAGGATGATGAGGAGATAGATCTCCTCAATGTGGATGATGTAGGGACTACCTAGAGTATGATGCATGGTTCACTACACAGCCACCATGGGTACCGAGTATAATAGTGGATGAGGGAGGATGAGGATGAGGTAGAGGTCAAGGTGGAGGAGGTAGATGAGGCTCCCAGATATCAGATATCTTTGATCTAGCAATCAAGGGAGATAGGAGAGATGCAATAGAGCAACCTCTAGATATTAGAGGTGATGGAGATGGCATGGATGATATGGAGGAGGTTCTAGAGAGACCTCCAGGTTAGAGTGAGGAGGATTGGATGAGGCTCGAGCAGATGGTGGTAGATTGAGATGTAGAGATACGAGCTCAGGATGTAGAGATAGCTTGGAGAGCTAGAGGCATAATGGCTATAGGTGGAGGTAAGGATAGGATCATGAGGCTCTAAGTAGAGCTAGCTTAGAGGGACCATCATCAGAGATATGATGTACTATACCTTCAAGCCCAAGATGGATATATCTAAGATTTGGAGGATCGATTGATGCAGCACCACATTGGGCTACCAGATCCACCCTCCTCATCCATATCTAGGTCTATTAGGCATAGTGAGTCTAGGCATAGTGGCTCTAGGTCTAGGGCTCCTTCAAGGTCACAAGGGTCCTCTTATAGGTGTTAGCTAGTGCTTAGATGCACTTTTTGTATATGAGCCTTGGTGCTCCATTGTATATAGCCTTCGAGCATTCATTGTACATGTGATATATATATATATATATTTTACTTTTGTGTTATGCTTTTGTGTGAATGCATGTGTATATGTGTGATGGATGATAATGCAATGATAATGTGTATGAATGCAAATGAATTAATTCTCTAATGATCATTCATAGTTTAGATTTTACTTGACCATGTATAGCATTGTTGTTTAATCAGGGGCACCAAAATGGTGGCATGTGAAATGGAAGACTCATGTAATGATATGGATGTTGATATGGAAGATATGATAATATAAATATGGATTTGATATGGAAAACTGATTATTTTGTAGAGACTCAGACATACTAGTGATATCAAACAAACTCACTAAATGCTATCTAATTTCTCTAAGACCAAATGTGTGTGCAATGAATTCATTTACCAAATCATGAGTATGGTAATGACTCGAGGTAATCAAGAACCAATGTGTGTGCAAGTGAGTTCATTAACCCATATTGAGTAAATTGAGATGAAACCTATCATGGAGAAGACCAAGAAGCTAGTTTGTCCTTATGTGTGGTCAGAGGTCTCTTCAAGAGAGACGTGTCACCATGCATGAGCATACTCCACTACTAGTCAAGCATCTATAGCCCTAGTGGAGATTAGCTCCATAGTCCAAGAATCTGATCTCTAAGCTTTGGGGATTCAAACTACCTAACCATCTAACTAGAAATGTAGTTCTATCCTTACAACTTGAGGATCTATGGTGTGTGATGTGTAAAATATTTAGAGCTTTGGGGAATTAGATTCTCAACCGAAGTGTGATGAGAATTTTACCCTATCCTTACTACTCTATATTTTTTTGAAATGATTGTGATAGTGGTGAAAACCACTATTTTTTATTTTTGGACTATGTGCATAATGGGACAAGCAAGGATTACCCTTTTCACTTCGAGGTTCAACCCAATCATGGTGTTATCCCTCTTTGACACAAGATATTTTTAAGATGTGTGATTGTGTTTGGTTCAAGAGTGTTAGAGTCAATTCCTAGAACTCAATATTTTCTTAGTGAAAATGTGTCTTGGTCCTAAAGAAAACTTGACATGTATTGGAGGTTGCTAGAAACACTAGGAGTGGTTGAGTGACCAAAAACACCTAGGGATTATGGAAATGTGGTTTGCAAATGATAATTTGACTTTATGGAATGGTGCAATGAAATGGATGATGATTTGAAGGTGCCCTTAATTAAGGCAACATAACTTTATTGGACCAATTATTATCTAAACTAAATAAATGACCCCTAAAATGTGTGAAGATGGTTGTGAATGCAATGTATGAAATGCAATTTGTGAAATGAAATGTGTGCAATGCAATGTGTGAAATGCAAAGTTGTAATGTGTGAAATGCAATGTTTTTTTGTGTATTAGCCATGTATATATACATATATAAATCACATTAAGCATAGAATGCTCTCAAGTGGATGATGTTAAGTGGTTCAGGCTCTTCAACTCCCTCTAGACTAGCAAGCCTATAAGTTCCTTTACCCACTTTTTGAGTGACAATGTATGGACCTAACCAATTAGCCATGAATTTATCATGAAGATGTGGTAATGCATTGGTGTTTTGTTGATTCTCTTTAAGAACAAGATCTCCTACTTGGAATTCATGTAGATGAACTTTGGCATTGTAAGCATGCTTTAGGTGGTCTTGATAAACTCATAAATGCTCTAAAGCATTGACCCACCTTTCATCAAGAAGCGTGAGTTGGTCAAAATATGCTTGTCTAGCAGTATCATCATCTATGAATTCTTGCAATGAAATTCGCAATGAGGGGATCTCAAGCTCAAGAGGTATAATTGCTTTGGCTCCATAGACCAATGAAAATGGTGTTGCCCCAGTAGGCATGTGGATGCTTGTTCGATAAGCCCATAATGCCAAGGGGATTTGAGTATGCCAATCTCGATGATTTTCTTTGACTAGTTTCTTGAGAATAGCAATTAAGGTCTTGTTGGTAGCCTCAACTTATCCATTTGCTTGTGGGTAGTAAGGAGTCAAGAAACTATGTTGGATATTATATTTCTCACAAAGTGCTCGAACATCCTTATTTTTGAAATACTTGTCATTGTCAGAGATGATTTTTGAGGGAATACCAAAATGATAGATGATATGATGAAGTATAAACTCCACAATTCGAGGTCCTATCATACTAGTTAGAGGAATTACCTCAACCCACTTTGTGAAGTATTCAATGGTTGTGATGATGAATGTATGTTATCCCAAGGAAGGAGGTGAGATTTTTCCAATCAAATCAAGACCCCATTGTGAAAAGGGCCAAAGGCTTTGAATAGGTTATAATTCTTGTGATGGCACATGAGTTAAATTAGCATGTTGTTGACATTGTTGACAATGCTTGACATAAGTGCAACAGTCATATTCCATGGTGGGCCAATAGTAACCCATGCATAGAATACACTTTGCAATGGCCATTCCACTAAAATGACCACCACAAGTACCATCATGAGCTTCAGCTATGGCTCTTTGTGCCTCTATAGCTCGAGACAATGAAGGAGGACTCCATCATAACCATGTCTATACAACATATCCCCCAAGAGAGTAAAATGAGCTACCTTTTGCTTGAAAGTGCATTTAGAAGTCCATGACATATCTGATGGGAGTGTTCCAAACTTGAGGAAGGCTATTATTTGGTTTGACCAAGGCTCATATGGCTTTGAATGGATAAAGCAAACATCCTTCTCATCCTTAGATTCAACATGAACAATTGTAGATTTAGAGATCATTGTAACAATGAGTGGTTGTACCTCTCCTATAGAGTTCTTTGGAATCAATGATCCTAGAGAGGCCATCACATCTACAAATATATTAGTCAAACATGGCAAACTATCGATTTCATACCAATCAAATTTAGTGAGCAATGTCATTGCTACTTCATGGTAAAGCTTTATGGTAGGTTCTTTGCATTGGTATTCTCCATTTATTTGATGAACGACAAGTTGAGAATCACCAAATATCTTGATACACTTTATGCCCATAGCTATGGCTGCTTGAAGACCTAATATTAAGGCTTCATACTCTACATTGTTGTTTGTGCATTGGAAGTCAAGTTTGAAAGATAAGGGAATAGGTATCCCCTATGGTGTATGAAACATGACTCCAACACCTTGACCTTTTTTGCACTTAGAACCATCAAAGAATAGTGTGATATCGACATCTTCCTCTGAATGACATCTTCTTCTTGTTCAGTGATAGTGAATACCGAATCATCTAGGAGCTCAATAATCAAGGGTTGATCACTAGGAAGTGGAGCTTCCACAAGTTGATCAACTATGACCTAACCTTTAATGGATTTTTGGCTAATGAACTCAAGATCAAATTCAGTGAGAAGCATTATCCATTTTGGTGTGGGTGTTATTGTAAGTGTGAGACATCATATAACGCAGAGGATTTTCATGAGCTATGACATATGTGGTGTGACTAAGCATGTAATGTCTAAGTTTCTTAGTGGTAAAAACCACTACTAAGCATAATTTTTCCATGTAAGCATATCTAGTTTCATAGCTTACCAATGTTCGACTAATGTAATAGACAACTTGCTCTCGATTGTTTTCATTCTTTTGTGCAAGCATTGTCCCTAATGCAAAGTCCATTGCTGAAACATAAATATGGAAGGGGATCCCCAAATGAGGAGGAGTTAAGACTAGTGGAGAAGCTAGGTATTTCTTGATGTCATCAAAATATTTTTGGCATTCATCTATCCATGAAAATGTCACCCCTTTTGTAGTAGGTGATTGAATGGCCTACATTTATTAGAAAGTTGTGCAATGAAATGATGGATCGATTGAATATTTCCTTGTAAACTATGCAATTCCTTCAAGTTTTTTGGAGGAGGCATCTCCATGATGGCCTTGAATTTATTTGGGTCCACCTCAATGCCTCTTTTGGAGATAATGAATCCTAATAGTTTTCCTGAGGTAACACCAAAGACACACTTTTTGGGGTTCAACCTTACATTATGCTCTAGAAGTCGATCAAAGACTTTTTCCAAGACACCAATGTGCTCTTGTCAAGTTTTGGATTTTTCCAAGAGATCATCCACATAATATTCAATGATCTTATGCATGTAATCATGGAAGATGTATGTCATGGCATGTTGATAAGTGGCACCTACATTTTTGAGGCCAAAGGGCATCACCTTGTAACAAAAATTCCCCCAAGGTGTAGTGAATGTTGTTTTGTGTTGGTCATCAAGATTGATTCGAATCTGGTTGTATCCTTAAAAACCATCCATTAGAGAAAGCATTTCATGGCCAGCACAAGTGTCGACAAGAGTATCAATGTTTGGTAGAGGAAAGTCATCCTTAGGACATGCTTTGTTAAGGTCTCGAAAGTTAGTGCAAATGTGTATCACCCCATTAGGCTTACGAATGGGTACCATGTTTGAAATCCACTCAGGATAGTCAATGGGGACAATGAAACCCACATCTAATAGCTTTTGAAGCTCTTCTTTGACCATGAGGGCAATGGTAGGATGCATCTTTCTCAATTTTTGTTTGATCGACTTAGCATCAGAGTGCAAGGTGAGATTGTGGACAACCAAGTTAGGGTCAAGACCAGGCATATCTTTGTAGGACCATGCAAAAATGCCCTTCTTCTTCTTGAGGAGAGCAATTAATTGCTCTTGTTCATCTATAGATAAAATTTTACCAAGTTTGACAATTTGGGGATTGTCTACATCTGAACTAAGGTTCACATCGATGGTATCTTCAATAGACATATGAGAACCTTCCTCAAGATGATGGGGCATTGGGATCAGATGAATGTCATCTATGACATTATCAAACTCTTATAACTCAACCTCTTCTATGTCTACCTAGAAAACCTCAGGATCTAAAGGTGAAGGTGAAGGTGAAGGTGGAGGTGATAGAGGAATGTAGTTGGTTAAAGCCCTTAACAATTCCTCAAAAAGGATAAATTCAGAAAAGGATGGAGGTGAGGAAATCTGGTCCATATCAATAAGGCTCATGTCAATTGGAATTGGCTTTGCCAAATCGTATGGATTATAGAGTGGGGTGAATAAGTCAACAAGATTCATGTTGACTTAAAGGGAAAATGGTGGTTGGAAAAGTGGAGGATGGATAGATCCTATCTACTAGAACCGATGCTAGAACTCTAGGAACCTGAACAACAATAAGCAACACAAATAAATGCAATAGCAAAAAGCCATGTACATGCAATGCAATGATTTTTTTTTTATTTTTTTATTTTATGTTATGTACATATATTACAAAAAATATCTAATGAGGTGGATTAATGAAATGGAGGTGGTTCACCAGTTGGTTTAACTCACTCTTGTGGAAGAAGCAAGTGAAATATGGGTTGATGGATGGGGAACATTCTAAGGTAAAACTCATCATATTCAATGAATGGAATGATGGGTGTTGATTCCTCATCAGATTCATTAGAAGCTATCGATATAACATCATATTCTTCATAGATTTCATCTTCAAAGTCATCGATATGATGGGTTTCTTCTTCTAAATTCAAATTAAGACTTTGAAAAGCTTGTTCAAAAGAAGAGGTGAAAGAATAAGGGTGATAGCCTAAACCTGAATGGTCATGCACTTCTCGATATGGAGTATCAATGAGCTCATGCATTCCCTATTCATGTCATCCTAGGCCATAACCTTACCAATTGACTCGATGAAAATATCAAGATGGAAAACCCGACATGTGTTGTATGTTGGTAGGTGTTGGTTGCTTGGGTTCATCTAGGGAAGATGGATTGGATGATGAATCAATCCCCCATACACAAAATTTATGCTATTGGGCATTGAACCCATGTTGTACACCACTCCTATAGATAAGGGTGGGTCACATGGGTGACCATAATCCCTAGAAGTTTGGATATTAAGTGGTGTGATAATGATGTCTTGGACCACATATTCACCAATACCAAGATTAGTGAGGTGGACCACAACTTGGGATGATGTGGAGTGGATGTGGAAGTGGATGTGGAAGACTCAGGATTGGCTTGGGGCTCCGATAATGGGAGAGGTATGGACTGGAATGGCATCTCACAATCTATTAATTTGACTTGTGAGACATCAATTGATGTGGATGGAGGTGGATTTGGTTGAGATATTTGATGAATGGGTGATGATGTGGAAGGAATGATGATGGAGGATGTTGATGATGATGATGTGGTTGATGTGGATTGAGTTTGACCACATGTACATGTAGTCAATGATGATGAAGATGAGGGCATAGAAGTGGAATCTTGATTGTGGTAGTGATGATGGGGAGTTCCTCAAGAATAGGAACTTTAGATGAAGAGGTGGATGGTGTGGTGGATGATGTGGTTGATGTCAGGAAAATATGGGTGGATGGAAGCATGGATTCATAAGGATTTGAAATGAAATTGCAATACTTAAATGGTTCAACATCCATTGGTATGCAATGAATTTATCCCTCATGTACATATTTTAAGCATTGATGAAGTATAGAAGGGACACATCTCATTTCCCTAATCCAAGGATATCCAAGGAGTACATTGTATGCCATGGACCCTTCCAAGATATGAAACATTGTGTGCAACATTTTTACCCCCACTTCGATGGGTAAAACTATAGTGCCAACTATGGAACAGAGAGCATCATTAAATGCTTTCAAGGTGAAAGTGGATTTGGTGATGTGAGATGGTGGGAGATTAAGATGTTGAAGAGTGGATGTGGTGATGATATTGATGGAGGAGCTGATATCAATAAAAACTTATTTGAATGGCTTCCTATCAATTTGAGCCATGATATGCAATGGAGGGTCCACCGATCCTGATGATATTGGTTTGATTTCAAAATCATAGAATGTAATGGTAGGCTCCACACATGTTTGGATACTTCCCACAAAATTTCTAAAGGTATTAGCATCCTGATATTGGAGTTCAATGGATTTTAAAATCTCCATTAATGCCTCATGATGTGGGGGAGATTGTTGAATTAGCTCATAAATAGATAGTTTAGTTGAAGCCATTTTAAGGCTAGTGGTTAATCGACTACTCAGAGAGATGATTGGCCTTGATGGATGATTGGGAGGATGAATGGGTGGAGATGGATGACTTGGAATATGAATTGGTTGGGAAGAATTGGTGGAGAATTGGATGGGAGATGATGAATTGGTAGGTTGAGGAGACACACTTGCCTATGGTGCTATGGGAGATTGAACAAGCTATTGTTGTGCATTTTATTGATTTATGCATTATTGACCTTGAGTGACTACATGAATAGCACCCACAAAACCTTGGTATTATTGAACATGGTTAACTTGATTAGGAGGAGTCTTGGTATTTGACCCTCCTATTGTTGGTTGTACTTCCTCATGATGAGGAAGTGGTGTTTGATAGATGCCAAGGTTTTGATTTTGTTGAGCTAAGGGACTATCAAGCTTGATGGCCCCTAAGTCAATTAGGTCTTGCACTATATATTTAAATGTGTAGAAGCTATTAATATCATACCCATTTTATTAATGATAAGGACAAAATAAATGCTCCCTATAGATTTTGCTACATTTGGTGGGATCATCTAGTTTGACCTCAGGTAAGGCAAGTTGATTTGTGTCATACAACCTATAAAATATGGAGGTATATGATTCAGATAAGGGGGTGTATTGGTGATTTTATCAAATAGATTATCGATATTGGTGATTTTCCATAGTTGGCACTATATTTTGAACTTGTGATGGTGGGGGAACCACATGATATACAATTTGTTATGGTTGTTGTTGCATTGGTTATTGTTGTTGAGCCACTATCGATTGGCTCATGACCACTTGATTTACTTGATTTGCTTGATTAGCCTGATTTGGCTTAGATTGGCCAGAATAAGTTCCTTTGGATTGGCCCTTATTCTACCATTCTTTATTTTTAGGCTTTAGCACACCTTCTTGGATTTTGATTTCCTCAATTATGCTAGCCTAGGCAAGAGCTTCTTCAAATGATCTATACTATTGTAATTGTAATAACCAAGAGATGGGTTTTAAGCAACTCTTGGTAAACAATCGAGTTAGCTCTTCCATTGGTAGGGAGAATGGTAGTTTTATGATAACAACCCTCCAATGGTTGCCAAAATCATAGACTAACTCATCATCAAATTGCTTAAGATTATATAAGTCAATCAATGAAATTTTCTTTCAAACATTGAGGGAAAATATTTCGAGAAATTGGTTTACCAACTATTCAAAAGTATAAATACTATGATGAGGTAGATGGTTATACCACTCTACGACATCTCCCCCAATATCTGAGGAAAAGTTCTGAGCATTAAGGCATCTTGATTTTGAATTCTGAAACATGAGTGAATGAATGTGCTCACATGCTCTCTAGGGTCCTCAGTCCCTTTAAATTTATCAAATTTTGGTACTATAAAATCTATCGGATATGGTGATGATGGTACCAAAAAGTGAATTGGTTGATTGATAAGTTATCTTAAAGTTGGCTTATAGTTCATCATACCAGGAGTATGTTGTATCAAGCTATCAATATATTATTGCATTGCTTGAATTCTAGGGTCTTCCCTAGGTATGTGGAAGCCCTGAATCACTTGATGATTGTGTGGAGATGAAGTGGTGAAATGTTGAGGTGTGATGAGATTTTGATGATTTGATGGATTGGATTGAATTTGGTGATGTTGGGCTTGATGATGGAATGATTGTAAGTGATGAAATGGAGATGATGTTTGAGGACTATGAATGGGTTGACTTATTGGAATGGAATGGGTGTGGGTTGATGGAGGTGTGGGAATGGAAACCATAGAAGGTTGTGATATCCATGATGGATTTGATGAAAATAATGTAGGTTGAGTGGAAGTGGGTTGAGGCTTAATATTTACCACTTATACTTGTTATTGGGGATAAGATTGAGCATTTCTATGATCCATAAGCAATTTATTAAGGTGTTGCCATGCTTCTTGTATGGCAATATCTAAAGTAGATGGTGTGGATGTGGTGGGAATGGATGAAGTAGGTGGAGGATAAGTTGCAATAGGGATTGCAACTGAATGGGGGGTAGTGGATGTAGTGGAAGATAGCATTTGTGAAGCAGCATTGACATGTGCTTCATACAATGGATTGCCATAGGTGGTGGTATATGAAGATGGAATGGAAGTGCTTTGGACACATGACTATTGTGGAAGGGACCAATTATGGGAAGGTGTAGATGATACCTCAAAAAGAGGGTTAGTATACACCTAGGTGAAACTAGAAGGCTATGAATGGGTAAGTTCCTATTGAGAAGAAGGATCATGCCTAGGTGGACTATTGATTTGTTCTAGAACATAGTTAGTAGATCTTTGAAAAGCTTCCACTTTAGCCATGTCTATGTGGGTGATGTTATGATCGATGGGAGATGATGGCTCAATTTTTAGAATGGGGATGTTGGTGGCTCTATGTAACACATCAATATTTGAGGTATACACAATGTGTGATGGTCCCATAGATAAACTAGAATAGCTTATCTATATCACACTAATAAGGTTAACCATAAAAGTGGTAGGGGAAGATGTGGAACACTCCATGGATGAAGTGGTTTGGATGGAAGGGCTTGACTCAAAATATTTGCTTGGATTTAAGTTGAAACCATAAGCTAATGAGTCAGATGAGGGTGGTGAAGTATGTGGAATGTGTAGAAAGAAAATGCAAATGGAGAACACACAGAATCAAACAAGCAATTTAATCCTATGCTTTGCAACAAATTTTTTTTTTTATGTGAGGTTTGTGTGTTGTAGATGTGCTAAACTAAACTATTATGCAAGGTGAAATCTAAGGTTGGATGGCAAATGAGATTCTTCCTAGTGATGAAATCTAAAAATTTTGCTCATGGGTGACTATGGTTTCTAAGGGCAGATATTGATGGATGGAGATGAAGCCCACCATCACCAATTCTCAAACAATGGTTGGTGATGAAATCCAACTCACTATTGTTTATTGTGAAATGTGCAAAGTGTGTGATTCATTTTAAGATTTATGTTATCTATTGTGTTCACTCAATGTTGAAAACACACCTATTTCACTTATCTAAGCTAGAAGCCAAGAACATGAACACTAAGCTCCTCAAAAGAACTTAGGGGTACACCACTTAAGACCCACCCTGAATCATCAAGTGATTCCAATAGTGGAGGGTTCACCTAGTTCTTCTACCCTGAATCATCAAGTGATTCCAATAGTAGGAGTATACTTAAGTATTATGATCTTGTTCCAACTTAGAAAAGTAAAAATGGAAGCTTTCAACCCTACTATGCAGCTATTTTATGCTTTTGTAATTTCAAATGCAAACAACATACAGAAATAGTGAATGAATACACCATAAAGCAACAAAAATCTAAAATAAATGTGATCTATAATGAATGCATGAATGCAATTCTACTCTATATGCAATCTATATGAAGGATGTAAATGCCTAAAATGCAAATAAAATGTAACTACTTTAAACAAAAAATGAATGATTTTATTTTGTTAATTTTACTATAAAAAGTAGGAAAATGAAAATAGAAATGGGTTAGGGTTTGAAGCAGGCTTACCAGGAAGCCTACGTATTTCTTCCCCACTCTATTAAACACCCCTAGAGTCTCTAGAACATTGTAGGATATATCTTGAACTCTATAGGGCATCCCTCAAGTACTATAGGGCATCCACATAACCTTTGATCAAATTCTACAACCTCTAAAAACCCTAATTTTTCATGATTTTTATGTGATCAAACTTTTAGAACCTACAAGATAGAAACAGAAATAAAAATTAGTGACAAGATAAATTAAAATGAAGAACCCTTTGGGGGTCCCACCATGATCACCATTTTGTAAACCAAAAATGAACAACACCAATACAAAAGATAAAGTAACAAAAACACAATAATAACACAAGATTGCACAAAATGAATAATATTTTATTAATATGGGTAGATCTCAAAATTATACAATGAATGTGCCCCAATATGGGGTTTTACAATGCTTTTGATACAAATTTACAAATACTAGGGTTTCAAAACCCTAGTTCAATGAATAATTGGTGTCTTCTCGCTCATCTTCGATCCAAACAAGAGTTGTGGGTGGGCTTGTGTATCCTTACAAGACCACCCTAGCTTCAACAACTTCCAAAAATATGATTCCTACACCTACAAATAGAAAACAACATAAAAGAGATTAGAAGCACCTATGAGGGCTCCACTAGTGTGAGGCCCTCAGAAAGATAAAACTACTAAAACCCTAGATGTTAAAGAATATAACTAAAAATAAAAATGCAAGAATATAAATAAATGCACAGAATACTTCTTACCTTGTCAACATGCTAATTTCTATCTCTGCTTCTATCATCGATGGTCATGAGGATGCTCGAAAGATGTCTAAGGGTCGTAGGACTATAGATATACTACAGGAAATATCCAGAGGTATTCTGTGATGGTTGTGGATGCCCAAAAGAATTCCAAAAATACCTAGAGGTATTCTATAAACTCTAGAGGGTGTTCGAGGGTTGAGGAAAGTGTCACAGAACCAGATCTAGTTCATGCACATTTGGAAATAATGAAAATAGGTGATGCGATGATAGTGGTGAATGATGAAAGTGATGGTGAAGTGGCTAGGAAAATTTTTTGTGAGGGCTAAAGGATTTCTAAGGATTTCCAAAATATTTTTAAGGATTCAAAAAGACCTTAAGGGTTTGATTCATCAAAATGACTCATCTTTTATAATCTTCCCTTGAACATGTTAGGGTTTTGATGACACAAAATGAGTGGCCGAGATTAAAACATGAGGAAGGGTGGAGATTAAGTTTGGGTAAGTGGCATGGATTGAGATGGATGGATGGCTGAGATTAAAACGTGGTGGATGGCTAGGATTAATTTATATAAATACATATATATTTATTAAATATATATAAATATAATATATAAAATATTAATATTTATATATATTAAATAAATATATATATATATATATATATAATGGATGGTTATGATTGGAGGACACGAATGGATGACAAGTGGCTAGATTTTGGTGTCTACACAGAGAGCTAGGAAGAACATCATCTTCAAAATCAATCCAGCACCAGAAGCAACAATTGGAAGATTCTAAATTTGAAGTCCTGTAGAAAAGGTCCCATTGCTAGAGACTGCAAAATAGTAAGATTTTTGAAGTAGAAAATACCATAAAAGACTTATTGCAGATCCAAGAAGAGACTCCAAAGAATATTCCTAGAATATTGGAGGTTGGTGATCTTCATAGAAGACTAAATACCTAAAAATTGTAGAAGAAAATTTCCATAAAAGCCTTGTATAAGAAGAAAAGGCTACAAAAGCCTTGATACAAAAGAAAGGGCCATAGAAGATATTGAGGTGTGATTTTGTCCAGTTACAAAAATCACTCGACAACTAGGATTCAAAATCCTCTCTTGCAAAGAAAGTATTTCTCCAAGGTTCTCACTTAATGTTTTTATGTATCATGCATATGTGCTAAAATAAGTGCTTGAACAATTCTAGTAGTTTGCAAGTAACTGATAACAAGGGGCCTGGGAATCAGGTAATTAACTTTAAATTCATCATGTGTTAAGTGTCTTTTACTCCAACTCTTTCTCTAAGCAATAATAGATAAATTTACCTTTTATTTTTGATAACTTGCATGAATTTTTTAAAGCATTTTAATTTCAAAACTTACATTTATTTCATGAATGAAGCTTAAAATCATATCTAATAAATGATGAATAAAATAAAACCCTAATTATAAAATGTGAAAAAACTTTATAATACCTATGTTTGGGCCTTTAGAATATTCTAATATTTATAATATTTGCTTCTTTTCTTACAATATGAATAATTAATTTGTATGAA
This sequence comes from Wollemia nobilis, assembly GCA_028583015.1. NCBI lineage: Eukaryota > Viridiplantae > Streptophyta > Pinopsida > Araucariales > Araucariaceae > Wollemia > Wollemia nobilis. Next base: position 109,597 of record JAQPPZ010006935.1, read on the forward strand.
TTCTAATTATAAAGTTTTGTACTTTATAATATAAAAATTAGAATTTGTATAAACCTTTTAAACCAAATATTTATTAATTCAAATATTTGAAATAAATAAATATAAATAATTAATATGTTGAATTCTAATTATAAAGTTTTGTACTTTATAATATCAAAATTAGAATTGAAACTTTTTCCTGCGAAAAAACAACACAACATCAGAACCACAATTTCCGCCCGACCACAACAAAAAACACCCCCCCCCCCCCCCCCCCCCCAACACACAAAAAAATATGAAAATTAGAATTCACGTAATCTTCCTTAATGTGATGTTTATTTATTTTCAAATATTTATTAAAATAAATATTTGAAGTAAATAAATTTAATCCCTTCAATAGTATACTTTGGACTTTATGATTTGAGATTGAAAATTACAATAAATCAAACTTTTAGAAACATAAATAAATTTCAAATTATGGATTTTAAAATTTTATGATATTAAAATCAATAATCCATATAATCCTTCTCTTTCTCGAAAATTTATTTATCAAATATTTATTAACTTAAATATTTGACCTAAATAAATTTTACAACCCTTTCTGTAAATCTGAATCTTTGAAATTCAACTTAGGGTTTTAATAAAACAAATTCAATGAACTTATAAATTTTATGAAATTTAAAATCAAAATTTCATTTGATTCCCTATTTGAGTGATAAATTCAATTTTAACCTAGTTATAAAATTTAAATTCTTTATAAAATAAACTAGGTTTTATCTTAAATCTTAATGCCTCAAATAAATTAAAAAGGACTTAGGTAAAGAAATGAATTTAAATAAAACGTTCGGAAAAACTTGCTACAACACAGAAAAACATAACTTTGAAAACCAAACTTAGGAAGACCAGATTATACAATCCTACCACAAATTTGGTGCTATCTTCTACGAAAATTTTAATTAAAAAATTATATCAATCAACTTATAAATTAAAAACACCACAGTAGTGCTTGCTTTTAATAAAAAATGAATTTGATACAAAATATTAGATCTTACAATGAATCCAACAAAGTCTCTGTATTCATCTCTAAATGTAGCTTCCTCTACAACTTGGTCTTCTATTTGACTCCTTTCAAATTTTTTTCTTTTTCTCCAACCTGTCCAACCCTCTTCTTGGCTTTTCATTCTCCATTTATAATTTAAATAATTTGTTACATGGTTGGTTCTTTCCCATTCCATTATAGTTTCCATATTGAAAAAAATGAATTCTTAATGAAACCCTAATGTCATCAATGCCTTTTCAAAGGATTTAATATTTCTCCTCATTGGCATTCAAAAATTAAAGTTATAATCCTACCA
>JAQPPZ010006936.1:0-12497 GCA_028583015.1 Wollemia nobilis
CTTGTAGTCAATATAATTTTACAATAGCTCATCATGCACATGTACGACAAGCTTGATATCCACTTGTACGACAAGCTTGATATCCATTTGTATGGCAACTTCACAACTCACTTGTACGATGATCGATAATTGACTTGTACGACAGTTCACCACTTGAATGACACACTACAATCCACTTGTACAATGCTTCCCACGAATCCACTCGTATGGGAATCCTTGTACGACACTCTAGACTGCAACTCTACCACTACAACGATTTGGCTGCAACTCTTTCACACCTGCACATAATACTTGATATGCAGACAATCTATTAGACTACCAACAACAACAATATCACACAAAATACATGTATCACATAGATGAAGGATGAATCATCATTGTATTACTTAACCTATACGACAACAATAATACAGAACATATGCTTAGACAATACAATGCAACAATGGATACACAGACTATCCAGACTGGACACTCTCTCTAGCATATAGTGTAGTCTATAATGGCCACCCCTTCTGCGATTTGTTTCCATTTTTTTTGATCTATTTCTTAATTTACTGGATTGACATAAATAATCATTGCAATATTGTTTTGCAGAAATAAACATTCATCTCACAACTCATTTTCCAAATGTATTTAATTAATAGCACACAACTTACAATATTTGCAAACCCTTGATATTAAATCAGGAATAATATGAATACCTCTGTATGAAACTTCATATCTATCGATCCTGTGTGGACTCCAGCTCCAGAATCGATGTATAAAGCTCAGCAACGATGGCCTTTAGACATGCACCAATAAAATGACCCTGTGTGGAAAACCCAGCTCTAGCAGTCTGTTGATGAAGCACAGATGAACCTCCTATATGGAAGTATCCAATCCCTGATCCAGCTAGAGGTGATCTTTCACACCTGAAACTATGATATTCTTGTCGAGTAAATTCGTCTCAACAAGCCCTGTGAATTTCTTTGTGAAATCCGGCAGTCTCCTAAAAAAAACTAAATCCTCCATATCCCAAAATGAAGCCTCAACACCATAATATAACGTTGCATAACAATTAGGGCAAAATTAGGGTTTGGGGCGCCCTTAGGGTTGCACGTACTTTATTTTCTTTTAATTCTAAATTATGTCCTTTTCTTCATAAAAGAGGGCCACAATCCCCCCTTAGCCTAGACATGCAACTTTAAGTTGTTTTCAAAGTTTATAACTTAACTTTATAACATAATGTTATAAAGTGGCCCCTTTTGCCTTCCTAGCGCCGACTCCCTAGGTCAACACTTGAAGTCATTGAATTATCACCTGGAAACTACCAAAGTTCCACCAATATGAGTCCCTACCTGAACTGTCCAGCCTAGGGGACTCCTGTGACTAGGCTACGAGTCTCTGCTCCGGCTATTGACGAGAAGGGAACATCAATAAAGCTGACTCCCCTTATAACATCCCGTAAGTGATCTTAATGTTATTAAATAATACATCACTTAAGTTATCTTCATCCATCAAAATATTGTTCACTGCTCCTCCGAACAACCATCAGTGAAGGTTTCCTGACACCCAGTACGCCAGAGAATATCACTGAGCTGCCAGTCGTCATCCAAAACCCTAAAAACGGACACTGCTAAAAATAGCAAGTCCGGTCAAGTGATCTCCAAACAAGTCCAAACGACCGCCAAACAGGAGCTCTCTACCAACTGATGAAGATTCTGACACCTCCACATGGCTCCCCAATGTCTAACTTAGCCTACGGGAGCTCGTGTATAGGCTAACCTGCTCTGCACACTGACTGCCTAGAAAAGGGGACATTACATAGTCTCTCCGATACATGCTACTCTCCTAATGTCATCATACTGCACAAATGAATGGGGGTCCTATTTAACTTTAGGCCTTGATAGTTGCCAATAATTGCTACCCAGGACATGTCACCCATAACATCTTCCCCATTCACACATGCATTTCATACTTTACCGCATATTATTGTTGGCCATAGATCCGCCACCTGGGAAGGACTTGGTGTGTCAATGCGCCCTAGACCCACAGACCAACATTGAAAGGACGGGAGGAAGGGATGCCCCCCGTGCCGATCTCCGAAGAAGGCTGGCTCCTTTCCTAACCTACTTGGGGGGTTTTTAGATAAGAGTGGCAGGAAAGAGATTAAAAAAGGGGGTAAAGGGAACTGGAAAGAGATTGAAAAAGATAAGGGAACAAGAAAGGGATGTAAATATCATACATTTCGGGTGGGGGAGAACAAGCAGCACAATCGCAAATTTGCATCCGAACCAACAATAATTAAAACAAAGCATGTAAAAGAAACTGCAGCTGTTACTCTACCCTATGTATCCTTCTATTTAGTATTCCAAATCCAAATAATCACCAATGCCCAAATCCAGAATTCAGAATTCAGACAGAAATATAAATGGACATGAAGAAGAAATACTTAGCAGAAGGCATCATAAAAGACAGAGGCAAGAAGCAGAGCCAAGGATGTTTTGAATTAATTAGAAGGTGGTCCGTCGCAGTAGAGTCCTCTAGCAATATGTCCCCCCTCCACCCTTTTACAATGATATGGCGGAGCTATTTATAGCGTAATTTTCCCCCCATTACAACTTTGGGCATAGGATCCCAGACCTGACAATAACTGACAAAGCTGACAAAGCTAACAACAGCAGCAAAAAGCGACTAATGTTGACCTTTGCCAGCATGGAACGTACTTGCAGTAAGGTCCACCTGAAAACTTAGCAGCTACGTGGCAGTGCGGCGGATGACGCTTCGAGTCAGCTTGACTGAGGGCAGTTGAGGTACAATAAGTCAGTTCACGCTCGCACACCTCCCGTCTCATCTCTGACTCGAATCTCGAGGCTGGACACCTGTCGAAATCTGATAAGGGGAAAAATTTGCCTTAGGAGCTCATACTTTCTCTCCCGCCCGACTTCGCCCAAAATTGGAGCACAACCAGGCAGCGCAAGGGGGAAGTAGCGCAGTTGGGGAGGCCTCCGTGCCTTAGAAAATTTTTGGGCAGGTTTCAACGTTCTTTGCTCGAGTGCGCACAGGTCAGTGAGCGAAGCCCGACTTCGTTGCGAAGTTGGGTGGCTCAGCACTTAGCCATTTTTTGGAGTCACCATGATAAGTCGCTTGGCTGCGCACTTCCTCCAGGGCGAAGCCCGACTTCGCTGCGAAGTCGGGCAGTCCCAGCACTTAGCTGCTATCTTCAAGTGAGCTGCCCAACTGCGCACAAGTTTGAGGGCGCAGCCCGACTTCGCTGCGAAGTCGGGTGGTCCCAACACTTAGGCATTTTCTGGATCTCCCTCATTGACATTGCCCAGGTGCGCACAAAATTGAGAGCGCAGCCCGACTTCGCTGCGAAGTCGGGCGGCTCAAGACTTAGTAAAATTTTGGGCTCAGCTCCACACATCAGCTCCCCAAGTGCGCACAAAATTAAGAGCGCAGCCCGACTTCGCTGCGAAGTCGGGGCCTTTGCCTTCCGAAACCTTCTAGCACAAAAGAAGGGGGGGTAAATGAAGAGAATTGAGAGCGATGGCGGGGGAGGATAGGGGATAGTGGAGAAAGGGAGAGAAGGAAGAGGGAAGGGAAAGCAAGCATCCTTTACAAAAAATCCGAAGACATGGCACCCGTGTGCAAAATATGAGCAACGAGGATGAGCGCGGTCGGGCGGGGCCCGACATTTAGTATATTTTATGCATCTTCTCGTCTTCCGCCCTGTTGCGCACAAATGGATGAGCGCAGTCGGGAGGATGAGCGCAGTCGGGCGGGGCTCGACACTTAGAATATTTTTGGCTGCTTCTTCCTGTCTTTCTGCCCTATTGCGCACAAATGGATGAGCGCAGTCGGGCGGATGAGCGCAGTCGGGCGGGGCCCGACACTTAGAATATTTTAGCAACATTTTCCTATCTTTCTGCCCTATTGTGCACAAATTGATGAGCACAGTCGGGCGGATGAGCGGTTGGGCGAGGCCCAACACTTAGAATATTTTTTGGCCCGAAATTGAGCTTCCTGGTCCTGCTTCCCAGGGCCATAACTTTTGATCCGCTGACCCGATCGCCTATTATAAAATATCGTCGGAAAGCTAGAAAAAATATCTGCAATGATAAAATATCCAAAGCTCATTTCATCCATTTTATCGCCCCCGTTTATGGCCCGCGAAAACCTAACACCTCCGCATGCTCCTTGCCGCCTTAAAGCTCCATACTTAGGCCAAAGTTTATCAAAAAATAATGTGGCAAAAATGCCAACATTCCTGGCGGCTCGCGGGGCATTGAGCTCGCCTCAATGTGAGGACCCAGGCCTTTATCCATTGGGCAATAGAGTCACCCTCGCCATCCTCTTGATACTCACTACCGGCAGCAACCTTTTTCTCAAACCCTTGGCCATGGCCCTCTTGGAACAATAAAAAAAAAACACTGCACAAACTAAACTAAGAAAACAACTAAATCTTTGCATACTAGCCGACTTATTTATATTATTTACACAAAATTTTGCGGCATGATTGGCATGCCGCCAACACAAATCTAGCTTTGGTTGCCCATCCGGTGAACCTGTAGTGTCCGGACCAGATCTGATTGTACTTCAGTTGATCTTTGAAGTCCGGCTGGCCTCCCAAAGTTTGCCAGGTCGCGAACATGGTGCGACGTGGCAGGTTATCATTCATGCCGGTACCCATACAATTGATGAACAATGTGGCAAGGAGATTTGCCATACAAGAGCCCTCTTCGGGTACCGGTTGCGGTGATGGTTGGAGCTAATACCACCACTCTAGAGAGTCCACCACCTGTGGGCTCTCGAGCACGAGTTCCTCCAACTCCTTGATGCGATAGCAGGAGCTTTCCAACGATAGGCTTTTTGTCAGGGTCTCCTCAGGATCAACCTCCTGGTGAGGCATGCTTATTGGGCTTTGGCTGAATGCTTGCGTGCTATGCTCTAGGACACAAAAATGGTGCAAAAATGTGCCCTCTTTGTGTTCAGAATTTGCCATTGGATTTTTTTCCTCCTCTTGGCCCGTCTCCTGATGGAAACTTCAAGCAACCATATTATTCATCATTTGGGCGGTGTTTGCATATTCCCACTGTTGACTTTGGACGAGATCTTCCTCTCGAGCTCCACACAGCTGCATTCTAGGGCTTTGCATAGTATGAGGGATTTGCCTTGGTGATTTTTCCAGATGAAGGCAAGCCAGAGATTCACCAACTCGGGCTTCCATATTTTAGCTCAGTCAGAGTCGCCAGGTGATTTTTCCAGATGAAGGCAAGCCAGAGATTCACCAAACTCGGGCTTCCTAAAAATATGGAGACTGTAGGTGAACATTCATTTCTTCGCTTGTGAGGTCAAGGCTGCTCACCAAACCTTGATTCCTTCGGGGTGTCTTCTATTAGCTTAAAAAAAAATGTGCCTGCGATCAAGAAATCTGGATCTTCAGCTCAGTCAAAGTCGCCAGGTGTTTTGCCAGATGAAGGCAAGCCAGAGATTCACCAACCTCAGGCTTCCTAAAAATATGGAGACTGTTCGTCCCACCGGGCATGCCAGAAACTGTTGGCCACGGATCCGCCACCTGGGAAGGACTTGGTGTGTCAATGCACCCTAGACCCGCAGACCAACATTGAAAGGACGGGAGGAAGGGATGCCCTCCGTGCCGATCTCCGGAGAAGGCCGACTCCTTTCCTAACCTACTTGGGGGTTTTTAGATAAGAGTGGCGGGAAAGAGATTAAAAAAGGGGGTAAAGGGAACTGGAAAGAGATTGAAAAAGATAAGGGAACAGGAAAGGGATGTAAATATCATGCATTTCGGGTGGGGGGAGAACAAGCAGCACGATCGCAAATTTGCATCTAAACCAACAATAATTAAAACAAAGCATGTAACAGAAACTGCAATTGTTATTCTACCCTATGTATCCTTCTGTTTAGTATTCTAGATCCAAATAATCACCAATGCCCAAATCCAGAATTCAGAATTCAGACAGACAGAAATATAAATGGACATGAAGCAGAAATACTTAGCAGAAGGCATCATAAAATACAGAGACAAGAAGCAGAGCCAAGGATGCTTTGAATTAATTAGAAGGTGGTCCGTCACAGCAGAGTCCTCTAGCAATATGTCCCCCCTCCACCCTTTTACAATGATATGGCAGAACTATTTATAGCGTAATTTTCCCCCCATTACAACTTTGGGCACAGGATCCCAGACTTGACAATAACTGACAAAGCTAACAAGAGCGGCAAAAAGCGGCTGATGTTGACCTCTGCCGGCATGGAACGTACTTGCAGCAAGGTCCACCTAAAAACTTAGCAGCTACGTGGCAGTGCGGTGGATGACGCTTCGAGTCGGCTTGACTGAGGGCAGTTGAGGTACAATAAGTCAGTTCACGCTCGCACACCTCCCGTCGCATCTCTGACTCGAATCTCGAGGTTGGACACCTGTCGAAATCTGATAAGGGGAAAAATCTGCCTTAGGAGCTCATACTTTCTCTCTCACCCAACTTCACCCAAAATTGGAGCGCAACCAGGCAGCGCAAGGGGGAAGTGGCGCAGTTGGGGAGGCCTCCGTGCCTTAGAAAATTTTTGGGCAGGTTTCAACGTTCTTTTCCCGAGTGCGCACAGGTCAGTGAGCGAAGCCCGACTTCGCTGCGAAGTCGGGCAGCTCAGCACTTAGCCGTTTTTTGGAGTCACTATGATAAGTCGCCTGGCTGCACACTTCCTCCAGGGCGAAACCCGACTTCCCTGCGAAGTCGGGCAGTCCCAGCACTTAGCTGCTCTCTTCAAGTGAGCTGCCCAACTGCGCACAAGTTTGAGGGCGTAGCCCGACTTCGCTGTGAAGTCAAGTGGTCCCAAAACTTAGGCATTTTCTAGATCTCCCTCATTGACATTGCCCAGGTGCGCACAAAATTGAGAGCGCAGCCCGACTTCGTTGCAAAGTCGGGCAGCTCAAGACTTAGTAAAATTTTGGGCTCAGCTCCACACATCAGCTCCCCAAGTGCGCACAAAATTAAGAGTGCAACCCGACTTCGCTGCGAAGTCGGGTTGCGGCAACACTTAGAAAACACTTAGAAAATTTTGGGCCTTTTGCCCTCTCGGAAAAACAGCCAGAAGAAGGGGGGGGTTAAATGAAGAGAATGAAACTGATGGCAGGGAAGATAGGGGATAGTGGAGAAAGGGAGAGAAGGAAGAGGGAAGGGAAAGCAGCATCCTTTACAAAAAATCTGAAGACATGGCACCCCGTGCAAAATATGGCAACAGGAGGATGAGCGCAGTCGGGCGGGGCCCGACACTTAGAATATTTTAGCAGTTCTTGTCTTTCCACCCTGTTGCGCACGAATTGATGAGCGCAGTCGGGTGGATGAGCGTAGTCGGGAGGATGAGAGCAGTCGGGCGGGGCCCGACACTTAGAATATTTTTGGTTGCTTCTTCCTATATTTTTGCCCTATTGCGCACAAATGGATGAGCGCAGTCGGGAGGATGAGCGCAGTCGGGCGGATGAGCGCAGTCGGGCGGGGCCCGACACTTAGAATATTTTAGCAGCATTTTCCTGTCTTTCCGCCCTATTGCGCACAAATTGATGAGCACAGTTGGGTAGATGAGCGCAGTCATGAGGATGAGCACAGTTGGGCAGACCCCGACACTTAGAATATTTTTTGGCCCGAAATTGAGCTTCCTGGTTCTGCTTCCTGGGGCCATAACTTTTGATCCGCTGACCCGATCGCCTATTATAATATATCTTCGGAAAGCTAGCGAAAATATCTGCAATGATAAAATATCCAAAGCTCATTTCATCTATTTTATCGCCCCCGTTTATGGCCCGTGAAAACTTAAAACCTCTGCATGCTCCTTGCCGCCTTAAAGCTCCATACTTAGGCCAAAGTTTATCAAAAAATAATGTGGCAAAAATGCCAACAATTACATTATGTTTGCAATTAATAAACAATGGCATCATCCTTGACGTCACACACCAAACTTGCATTTCATGTACATTTCATTACATTACATTTACATGTGCATTTGACACTTATTACTACTATATACACTATTTCTTCAGTTGGTCAAAATTGGCTCCTACATCTACCCTCCCTTTTAAATTGGTCGACATCTTTGTCGATGACTACCTTTGCTCCTAGGACTCGGGTTCTGTTGAGTAGGAACAAGTACACCTCCTAACTCCTATATTTGCAGTTTTAAGGCCTTTGTATCTCTTTTCAAAGTCGTGACATAAGTATGGTATCGAGCCCGCTGCACACTATAATGATTGGGTCTCTAATCAAGTTCTAGTAGTCTGGCCTTCGTCTCGACCTCCCTTTTGGCTGTCATTGCCAATTGCTCATCCTTTTCAGCTATCAACTAATTGCGATGCTTGAATTCCTTACTCCTTGCCTCTAACAACTGCTCTCTCACTAAACATTCTAATTTTAGCTTCTCAATCAATTGGTTTTGTTCCTCCTACGCTTATCAGTGCTACCATTATCAATGATAACATTACAAACAGTACCTTTTTGCACCTTGTTCGAAATAAACTCTTCCTCTGAACTGGATCTTTCTCCTCATTTAGAAAGGCTCTCCTTGTGACAAAAACTTCTCCTCCTTCTACCTCTTCAGAATGGTCAGATTCAACATCTTCATCTACATAGGCAGCTTGTGCATTACCTTCAGGTCTCTTATTCGTCCTTCCTTGATGCTATGGACACTCGTATGCTCGATGTCCTTCTTCTCCACATTGGAAATAGGTTCCACGAAATCCTCCTCTTCCAGGTCCTCGTCCAAACCTTCCTCTTCCTCTTTGGTCACCATTATTTTTCTCACGAGGCCGGTAGGCATTATCCCCTTTCTGGTTTCGATTGCTGCTAACTTCTTCATTCTTTATTTTGTCCTCCATATGGTCTTCCACCAGTCCTTCCACCACGATCTCTTTCCCTCTGCTTGCTTTCAAACCTTCTATTCAGCTTCTCTTCTACCTTCAAAGATAAGTTATTACTAAGATAAGTTATTGAATACTCCAATCCTCTCCAAATATTTTGAAGTCATGAATGCCATTTTCATAGTCCTAATCCCAAAGGATAAAGACTTGAGGAAATTTAAGTGTTTCCAGGCCATCTCTCTCTGCAATGCCATCTACAAAATAATTACTAAGTGCAGTAGTTGACTACTGCCATCGCTTCCAAATCAAGTTCTGTTACACAAAATGAGATGAAAGATGTGAAGACACTAGATCAAGATTTCATAGGTGCTTTTCTTTGGACACATCTTGCTTCTAGAGAACCCTACTTGGCAAAGAGTCCCAATCTGTGTCTATTTTAAGCACAAGGATGTGTCACCTTGTAATTATCACCAAGGTACATTGTATGTAGTCCATTTTGTGGCTGCACTTTCAACTATAAATAAGAGCTTAATGCTCATTGTAATGGTCTTTTGGCCTTTGAAGCATACTAGAGCTACTCTTCGGAGTAATATTGTAAAAATATTCAAATTGCAAAATCAATAAAGAATTGTGCATGGCATTCATATTCGACTGTCTCTAACCTTTTGCCTTATGAATGTGTGAAATCAATGGCTCTGCCCTCCTTTCCCCTGTTAGTCCTCTTTGATTTTTGTTGTAGGTATTCAAAGATCTTACACACTACAATTATTCAGTCTCTACTGAAGAAGTCATTTGCACCAAGCCTTGAACCTCATTTTGACTTCAACTATATTTTCTACTTTTCTCTCACACCCTTTTCCTCCCAAAACAAAAGATCAATTTATTTTTTGTACTTTAGATCAATTTGCTTTCCTTGTTCTCAGTTTATTTGTTTTTTGCATATCTTAGATTAGTTTTATTTCTTAATTTTTCAGCTTACTCTTTATTTTTCAGCTTAGATAGAAGATAGAAGGGAACTAGCCTAAGATTTGGAGGTTGGGGATAGTAGAAACCTCACCATCCATTTGTTGAACTATGGTCACGAGCACAAATTACACTTGCTGATTTCCATGTTCAACAGTTCTAGCACGCCCCGATGCTAACCATACGAAATCAATCTTAACTCACCCGCATGCATTTTTGCAGATCTACATAAGTAGACCACATATTTCTCAGATCTATAAAAATGTTTGCAAGTTTCACTAACGTGCACGAAACCCACAAATATTTTTGCATTAATATTTACGAGTTTTTTTCTATTATAGATTTCATGCTTTGTAATTTCTCATGCAAATGGTGACTCCATTTTTGATCCAAAATCTTGCCTAATTTGTGATTTGTGAAATCTTGCTTTTTCAAGAAAAACGCCAAGTGTTGGTCCAAAGCGCCTCACTCACTAAGCGCCCTGCTCGCTGCAAGGTGAACTTATCCCATCAGCCACTCTGATTTGTTGCTTTTTGGTGCAAATCTTGAGGTCTACATAAGTAGATCATCCTCATCTTGAGGACTACGCTCATCCTCTAGTAGGCCTCCAGTTTGCCATATCCATCCTCATCTTCATCATTAGAAAGCTTTTGTCTAGCTCTTAAGAATTCTGTCTCAATCTTCTTCAGCCTTGTAATGAATTTTTTTATGGACTGTCCTTCCCTTCTACAATACTCTCAAGTATTTGACTTCTTTGAAAACTTAGACTTGCCCTTGGCAAATTGAGCCTTAGATTCCAATGATTTGAAGTCATTTAGATGAACCCATGTATGAGAAAGAGACCCATAATTTTTCATTGCAACTTCATAATAAATAAGAAGCTTGAAAAGTCCTTCAAGATAGGTTGTGGATCCTTGATAGTCATAGCATTTACATAAAGAACCAAGCCAACTATATGAAAAGGAGGAGAAAAATTGGAAGTAATAGATTTGACATACTCTTCATCACCCTTTAGCTTGCCTCTTGCTATAGCTAACTCAGATTTTCGAGCTTTAAGTGAGATATTAGTCTTCAACACTGCTAAAATATGAATTTTTGAGATTGCAAAGCTCTGTCCCTATTCTTTTACCTCCACTAAGACTTACTTTTCCATAGAGATCTTTCAAAGTGGTCCATACCTCATGTAATATCCCACCCAAGCTGAGATACGAAATTTCTACCTTGTTTTGTTATTTTGGAAATTTGCAAGGTTTTCGGTTTTTGTGCAATATTCTGATTTTTTTTGTATTTTTTTTATGTAAGTACAGAATATGCAGAAAAAAGTTAAACTGACAACTTGAACAAATAATATCTAGCAAACTACTTGGCGGAAATAAATGAAACTTGTAATTTAGATAATATTTATATAAAATTATAAACCCTCTAAAGGACTTTGGAAAGTATCAAAATACCCGGAATTTGTACAAGACTGAAAATGGTGACTTTATAGCTAAACAGCAACACAGGAATATATGTATTTCTTTCCCAGAAACAAATAAAAGATGTCTTTTTACAATATCAATGCAAAGGAAAGCTTCCAATCCTTAGACGCCTCAATTACAATCATTAATTGGCACCCAAAATCTGAATATTAAAAACCACCTTCAATGCCAGGCAAGATATGGTACGGCCAGGCTAGAGGAAATTATGGCCAGCAAGAAATGTTTGAAATCTGCCCTGAAACCATAAGAAACCCACTCTAAATGGAACGGCTGGAACTGTAGAAGCAAAATAACCAAGTCACCTTAAAACCCCAACTCAAATCATGGAATCATATACAATAAATGACTCCACTTGTACGGCTATGCTGAGAAATGAATGCTACAGAAATGTATGCAAAATATGCTTCGAAATCCCTTCCAAACCCCCTGAAAACCACTATAAATCTACAGATATAAAGCTCCAATGCAACCCCTGAAGTAGAGCTGCTCATGAACACCCTGAGAATATCTTTCAACTCCGAGGATGTTGTCCCTGTTGGTGATTTTTGTCACACAACAAGCTGAATTCGAAACCCCTGCAACTCTGCAAGAACTCCTCAAAATTGCTCCAAGAGAATGAATAGCCAAATATGATTAAAATGAAGTTTCATTGCTCTTTTTATAACTCTCCAAGAGGGGTCGACCTCTTTTTTCCTCTTTCCAAAGCAACATTAAAATAAAACATTTTAATTTTAATTCTCATAACTTGGCTGACCATATTAACAATTGAATATTATAAGTCACCTTTATATTTCTACTTGTGTTTTAAGTAACTAATAAACCTTATATCTCCCACATATGAAATAGTATAAAGTTAAACTATATTAAATATTAAATTCTAATATAATTAACTTTACACATTAAAATCTCTACTTCCTAGACCCCGGAATCCCAAACAAATTATGGAAATGGATACCCATTTTGCCGAGGTATTCAATCGTACTGTTCGTTTCCACCGATTCCCCAGCTAACTGACTTACTAAAAATAGTAAGTCCTCCCACAAGTGTCCGAAACGGCCTGAAAAGATGGCAACAGAAAATTCTGCTCGTCCAAACAACAATCCACGTCATTCGGTGGGCTCCCAACCAACTGACACTGCCTACGAGAACCCTTGAGTAGGCAAGTTCACTCATCTCCTGTTGTCCGACTAAGAAGGGGACATTAC
>JAQPPZ010006937.1:0-11670 GCA_028583015.1 Wollemia nobilis
CACGTGGCACGCAGGTGTCAAACTTGCAGAAGCGTTACATGCAGAGATGAACTTCGGAGCGTTTCCAAATTTGAGCGTGAATCAAGGCAAGGAAAGGCAAGAATTTAAAGGGTCGCCCACAGGAAGAGGAAATGAAGCGACGGAGGAAATCGAAGAGCCATAACAATGCTATAAAGCCGGAATTGCAAATCGAAGAAGGGGTTGGAAATTGCCGAATACGGAGTTGCGAGAGACGAAAGCTTTGTGCTATTATGGGCCCGTACTTGGGCAATTTCCTTCTTTTTGTTCTAGGGATTTTCTTTTGCACTTGGAACATTTTTGAATGTAATCGAGATATCATTTAAATACAAATACAGAGAGTTGGCATCTTATTGGATGAGAAAGAAGGAGTAACTTTTGCATGCATGATTTAATGTTTATATTTCCCTTCCAGATTTCTTAGGTTTTTAGGTGAAGTTAATGCAAGATCTCTTGGTTGCTTCATGCGAATGCCTATTTTCTGGAATTACCACAGAAACCCTCGAGACTCGCACCTGGCCTATTTGGATTGTGTGGATGTGTAGGTTCATTAGGTTAGGTTGCATGTAGAAAGCCTCAATATCTTCGGTTTCATCAGATTAATGACAACTTTCGTTGTAATCTATTTTTATTGTTACTTTTGTTTACTTTTGTCTTTGCTTTTCAAACCCATATTTTATTTTCAGCAGTTTAATTACTGTGTTTGAATAAATCAATGAAAATCCATCAGAATTTAAGGTTTAAACAGATTTTATTCATTTGGAGTCCATTGAAAGTTCAAAATTAATAAACCACAGTGCCCCTTGTTAACATCCACTTGCAAACCCTAAGGTGTTCTTGGCATTTCATTTTAAACAGCATCCTTGATAATCAATAATTAGCATAATAAGAACCTTGGAGAAATCATTTTTCTTTGCAAGCAGAGGATTTAGGACTCGGATCCTACGGGAGAGTGTGTTTTCACAATCGGGTTAAAACACCACTCAACAGATTGGCGCTAGAAGGAGGGCCGAATCGGTTTATCTATTTCAATTTTTATATCTGAGTATTTTGTTTTGATTTAATTCTGAAATAATTTACGGCTAAACTGCAACATTGTTTTTGTGTTTGTTGCGAGGTTTTCTTCGAACTAGCCGAGGGGTTTCCTCGAGCGAAGCTGGACCCACCACGCCGTATTGCGACCGAGGTCTCAAACAACCGGAGAAACCATTTTTCACGACCTTCTTGGTACTCCCAAGGGTAAAGTCAAGCAAGTCGTAAGCACTCCAGGTAGCAAAAGGCCTATTTTCTCCGGGGAACGTCGAGTGGACCTACGCCGATGAGTATCCGTTGCCCCTAGTGTGCCTATAGTTTGTAACATTTCTTATGCTATTGTAGGTCTGTCTACATCAATTCTGAGTCAAATGGCTCAAGCTCCAGTAGCTCCTTGGTATGGAGCTAACAATACTCCTTTGAATATTGTTGGGGATATCCATGAAATCCCCAAGAACATTGAAATATTTTTGCCTAAATACAAGCCAGATGGCCTAAGAACAGCAGAACATATCCAAGCCTATAGAGATGTTTTAATTAGACTGCAAGTTCAGCATGAAGATGTAGCCCTGCATCATTGTTCCCCATGAGCTTGGATCCAATAGCATATGAATGGTATATATGCTTGCCAAGCTGGTTCAATCACCTCTTGGACACAAATGGAAAATGCATTTGTCAATCAATTTAGGTCGCCCTTAGATCCCGCAACTATTTACAATCGGTTTATTACGTGCAAAGCGGGGCCAAGGGGAACCAATCCGAATGTTTAATCGAGAGATTCCAAAAGAACTATAACGGAGCAATTAGACATTTTGCCATCGATCCTGCGGTAGCTTTGCAGATATATTTTGGGGCATTGGACCCCATGACAGCCATGTTTGCAAGGTGTAATCCATGACCACACTAGATTTGGCCTATAATGAAGCCATGACTATTGAGCGAGCGGTTGACACCGCAAGGCTACGGGTTTACCGGGATGCCTGTGTTGGGACAGTGTGCTCCATATGGTCAAGTTCCCCGAGCAAATCAACTCATGGCACCACAAATGCCAAGTATGAACGCCTTCCCATATCGATGAGCCGTATCCACCGGCACCCGCATATGCACCCATTCCAATCCAACCAATCACGGCCATTCCACCTGTTCCTGCATTTTTGCGAGACGAGTCAATCAACTACGCAGGAAACTAGTCAAGTCAATCCTCAAGCCATAGTTCTGTTCCGAATCCAATCCCAATTCAAGGTATCAATCCATATGGGAATCCAATTCCTCGAGAACCCCACCCAAATGTGGAATCAAGACCCCATCAATTATGCAAATCCAATGGGGGTTAACAACAATGTGGTTCCATCGAAGGATGTCTTTTCGGAAGTCGAAGAGCTCAAGAAACTAGTGCATAAACTAAGTAATGACAGGGTTCAACAGCAGAAGCATGAGTCCCGTGCCCCTCACCCAAGTCAGAATTTTAACAATAGAGGGAGGCATTGGAACACTAAGCCAAACAATGGGGGAGTTCCTGCTCCCATTGCTAATCAATTAGATGCTTCTGCAGGCCCTAGCCAATCCAATTCTCTTTTGAATCTTTCAGATTTGGCATGGGAAAGAGGGTGCAGGTTACATAACACAAAAGAACACAATGAGAGGAATTGTCCTGAGATTGCTAGATACACTCATTGTCTTCGAGCACAAGTTGATGATTTGGAACTGGTATCAAATGAGGATCCATCGTATCGGCAAGATGAAAATATTATGGTGATGGAAACGGTATATCACCAAGAGGGTGAGAGCGAGGAGGAAGAAGACGAAGTTTTGGAACAGGGAGGTGCAAGCTTTTCGAGATTTTAGAAAGGGGACTCATGGGTACCATTTGAGGAGTAAGTCTAAAGCCCCTAAAACCTCATCAACACCTCCAAACGGTTCTATTCTTCCTCCGAGATACAAAGGCAAGTAACAACCCCCCCTCCACTCGAAAGAGAAATGTCTAATGACGTCCAGAGAGGCAGTCAAATTCGAAAAACCAAATTATGACGTAGTGGAGGATATGAAGAAGTCCAAATCTAGCCTTTCATTCCTGGACGCGGCTAAATTGCCTGGTCAAAAGGAGGCATTGATAAGAGCTTTGAACTCACCTGATCCGATGTGGAAGGAAAAAAGAGTTGAATCCCATATGATTTTGCGAAAGGAGAGAAGGGATGTCCCGCCATTCTTATTAACTCTGAGAATTGCGGGTAAGAACTTGCATAACTGTTTGGTAGACACAGGAGCCATGAGCAACCTCATGCCTACGGAGATATGTCAAATTTTGGGTCTACAACCGGTTTCATCCAAATGCACGGTCTTGCAATTGGACCGTTTCGAGGTAAATGTAGTAGGGACCTTATATGATGTCAAGATTCAATTAAATTCTGAACCCAGGGTCCAGCAGGTTGTAGACATTTTGGTGGTTAACATCCCAAGTAGGTATGGAATGTTACTTGCGAGAGATTGGATGAAAACGCTGAATGGCTATTTTGCAACGGACTGCTCGCATATGTGGCTGCCATGGAAGGGCATTGCTAACCAAATCGAGTGGAAAACGAACCGAGGCTTAAGGAGATTATAACGGATTTTAACAAGCCGAATGAGGTTCGGTTTTACGAGGCAGGACCTAGGGGTCTATGCTCTTGATGTTGAGAAAGCTGCTGATGAACTTAAAGAAGAAGTGTGTCATGGTAGTTCTTATGAGGAAAAGGATCACACGTGGTTGCTCAAGTTTGATGGATCAAAATCTAGACAGGGAGCAGGAGTTGGAGTCGAGCTCATCTGGTCCGGGAGGTAAACCATTATTGGCTGCCTACGAGACTGCAATTCCCTTGCACAAACAATGTGGCGAGAATACGAAGCATTGATCTACGGTTTACGTCTAGCATTGAGCAAACATGTTAAATGCTTGAAGGTTTTGGGAGATTCTGAGTTGGTTGTCAAGCAAATCAAAGGACAGTATACATGCCGCGACAAAAGAGCGAGCCTTTATAGGACTAGGGTTATGGACCTCATGGAGGAGTTTGATGCATTCAACATAGCCCTTATTTCTAGGAGAGGAAATCGAATAGCGAGACTCTCTTGCGATCGCCGCGGGCATGTTAAACCCGGTGGATATAAAAAGATGTAAAAAGTTTTCCATTGAGCTGGTTCCTTGTCCATCAATACATGATAATGTGAAGAATTTCCAGGTTTTTGAGTGTGACAGGCACATCTTCAAGTTTGTCACAAACTCGGGTATTTTTGAAAATCAAGTGATCGATGAGGAACAAAGGTGGCGAGGATGAAACGAGAAGAAAGTGAAAGCTGCGTATCAATCCAACAAAATTCCTAAAGACGTGGTTTCATTAGAAAAAATGTTCGACATGGAATGCAAGAACAAGAAAAGAAAAAGAGTCCCGCTCCCCAAAGATGCATGCGATTCAATTAATCGGGGAGTGCAGACAATCCAAAGGAGGTGTACATAGCAAAGGCATGTACAGAGGAAGAAAGGAGCAATATAATACAGGCTTTGAAGCATTACATAGATTGTATTGCTTGGAACTACAATGAGCTGAAGACTTACAACCAGAACATTATCACGCATACCATCCCTTTGAAGCCAGACTCCAAGCCTTTTAGGCAAAGACAGCGAGTTGTTAACCCGCTATTGGAGCCTTTGATCGAAAAGGAGGTTAAAAGACTGTTGGAGGCGAAAATCATTTTTCCCGTTAGGCACTCAACCTGGGTGGCTAACCTCGTTCCAATGAGAAAAAAGAGTGGAGAGATTAGGCTGTGCATAGATTTTTGAAATCTTAATAAAGCCTCCCAGAAAGATAATTATCCATTGCCATCAATCGATGAAATCTTGCAAATGGTAAATGGATCAGAAATGATGTCCTTTCTCGATGGATATTCTGGGTACAACCAAGTTCTTATACATCCAGATGACAGGATGAAAACAGCCTTCACTACCAAGTGGGGGACATTTGCATATAAGAGAATGCCGTTCGGACTGTTAAACGCTGGTGCAACTTTTCAACGTGCCATGGATTACGCATTCAAAGGACTAATAGGCAAATGCATCATCGTGTATGTGGATGATATCCCAGTTTTCTCGAAGAAGAGAGAGGATCATGTTAAAGACTTAAAGAAGGTGCTTCAAAGATGCAGGGAACATGGAATTTCATTAAATCCCAAGAAATGCATTTTTGGAGTGACAGAAGGGAAACTGCTAGGTCACATTATTTCAAAGGAGGGAATATCCATCGACCCGGAAAGGATACAAGCTATCCAAGACCTACCTCTCCCGAGCAGTAAAAAAGAATTGAGGTCTTTCTTTGGGCAAGTCAATTTTGTGAGGAAGTTCATTTCTAGCTTTGTTGAGATAGCTAAACCTCTAAACCAGATGCTCAAGAAAGATGTGGACGTAAGGTGGAACGAGGAAAGTAGAGTGGCTTTCCAGAATATCAAAGACGCCATTTCCAAAGCCCCGGTCTTGATAAGCCCAGACTATTCCAAGCCTTTTTACATTTATGCTTTTGCATCGGAGCACTCCTTGGCGAGTGTATTAACCCAAAAAGGCGAAGATAATGCCGAAAAACCCATTGCATTTTTAAGTGCCCCCCTAAAAGATGCCCAATTAAGGTATTCAATCCTTGATAAGCAAATGTATGCACTTTTTAAAACTGTGAAAAAATTTAGGCATTACATCGTACACAGCAGAATTATTGCCATTGTGCCCGATTCTGTTGTCAAGACCATGTTTTTACAGAATGAACTAGGTGAAAAGAGAGGAAAGTGGATTGCAACCATCCAAGAATTTGATCTCGAAATCCAACCAATGAAACTAGTTCGAGGACAAGGGTTGGCAAAGGCGATCGCAGAAAATGATCCGCAAATAACGGGTCAATGCTCAAATACAGAATACATGGCTAAGGAGGACGGGTATGTTGATATTGTGCAATTTTTATTGATTGGTAAGTGCCCTTCTAATTTGAATTCAACACAAAGGAGAGCTTTAAGGCTTAAATCTATTAACTATCCGATAAAGTCGGGTGTGCTTTACGGGAAAAATCATGAAGGTATCTACCGAGATGCTTGAGCAAAGACGAAGCCGCCGGGGTGTTGCAAGAATTTCATGGCAAGCATGGAGCTGGTCATGGTGCAGCCAATGCTACAACACACCAAATCCTGCGAGCGGGATATTACTGGCCTCATATATTCAAAGATGCACATGCTCATGTGCGATCTTGTCACATCGCATCAAGTGGCTGCAAATAGAGAAAGAAATGCAGCCATGCCGTTGCGACTGTAGTCGAAATGAGACCGTTTGCACGGTGGGGACTGGATTTTATCGGGGTTATTAACCCAAATTCTTCGACTCTCACAAATTTATTTTGTGACTACGAGACTCTTCGTACAAGGTGGACAGAAGCGATTCCCACTAAACATGCCACCACGGACGTTGTGATTAAATTCCTTGAGGATCAAATTATCACAAGATATGGAATGCCCGATTCTATTGTCGAGTGACAATGGTAAAGCTTTCATTTCCACACAATTTGCCGAGTGGGCATATGATAATAAAGTGAGCTTAAAGTTTGCATCCAATTACTATCCTCAAGGAAATGGGTTGGCCGAATCTTCAAATAAGAATTTGTTGAATACTTTTAAGAAGTTGCTTGGAAAAGAATCCTCGGGAGTGGCATAGTCAATTAAAGTTTGCCACTGTAGTGGAGATAGGACAAGTGAAAGAAGCTATAGGGAATACTCCTTATCATTTGGTCTATGGGCAAGACCCG
This sequence comes from Wollemia nobilis, assembly GCA_028583015.1. Taxonomy (NCBI): domain Eukaryota; kingdom Viridiplantae; phylum Streptophyta; class Pinopsida; order Araucariales; family Araucariaceae; genus Wollemia; species Wollemia nobilis. Next base: position 6,855 of record JAQPPZ010006937.1, read on the forward strand.
ATATTTCCGACAAATTTGGAGCTGCGAGACCTTACATTTCATACAAGAGTACATGGGGACGAGATGATCAAGTTGAAGCTAGATTGAGCCGGTTATTGCACCTGGATGAAAAAAGAGAAGAAGCCATGAATCACATGAACAAACACCTGGAAGTCATCAAGAGATGGTTTGATAGAAGGGCCAAAGTTAAATCATTCAGAATTTCAGATTTGGTGTTACTATGGGACAAAAGACATGAGGAAAAAGGGAATCATCAAAAGTTTGATTGTCTTTGGTTGGGCCCATATCAGATTTCAGAGATCCTTGGGAAGAACACCTTCAGGCTAAAAACCTTAGAAGGGAAAGATTTCATGCTTTGCCGGTTAATGGGCAGATTCTAAAACATTATTTTAGCCCTTAGATTGTGGAAGTTTTCATTTTATTCTTTTGGCTTTAACAAGGGGATTTTCAAACTGTGTTTTATTTATGATTGCTAGTTTAGCTAGGATTTTGTTTGCTAGATTTTGATATCCTGATTTTGGTGGAGATTTTCAGATTTTGGTTTTTATTTAGGAGTGCTAACCTAGTTAGGATTTTGATTCTGAATTTGATTTCAATTGTCATGTTTTGCTTTTAAAAAAAAAATAAAAAATAAAAAAAAAAAAGTGAGATGCCAACTTATGCTTAGGATTAGGAGAATATGAAATATTGGAATTGTCTTGTAAAAGCTCCACAAGTAGCATAAAACTTTTTTTAAGTTATATTGTTTGACTTTGTGATACATGAAAGAATCAGTTTTGCATGACATATCATTTCATTTGCATAGATAAAGCATTCATATTCCATCTCACCTCACATACATTTCATTTTAGTTACATATGCATCTTATGTACAAGCCATGAAAGTATGTCAAATCCTCTTAGGGTTGTGTTATAACATATATGTAAGTAGCTCCTAAGGTTGGAAACTGAGTCTTGAGATATCTAGAACCAAGCACGTCTCATAAATTAAAAAGGATCTTGAGCAAAATGATCAAAACCTAGCTTGGAAGAAAAGGTTGAGCGAAAGTGGTTTTCATGTCTATCCTATTATGCAACATGATCCTTAAAACAGTGGTTTTAACCACTTCCATAGAGCTTAAAGCTTAAAATCAGAGTAGTAAGGATAGGGTTAAATCCTCATCAAACTTAGGTTGAGGATCCAATTCCCCAAAGCTTTGATTTGACCCACATGGAGTAGTAAGGATAGGGCATAAATTCTCATCTTGGTTGGTTGAGAATCCGATTCCCCAAAGCTCTTATGTCTCATTTCATAGTAAGTCTTGGATTGTAAGGATCGTACTATTTGTCCTCTGCAAAGGATGGGTAGTCATCCCCAAGGTTTAAGCAATAGAATTAATGATTTATATCTAAGGTTTGGATTGTAAGGATCGTACTACTTGTCCCTAACCAGGATGGGTAGTCATCCCCAAGGTCCAAGAAATAAATAAATAAATAAATTTTTCCCATCTCATCTTTATTTTGGATTGTAAGGATCGTACTACTTGTCCTCTGCAAGGGATGGGTAGTCATCCCCAAGGTCCAAAGAAATGGAGATAAGTTTTGGATTGTGGGGTTAGATATGCCCATGCATGGCATCATGTCTTGCCTAAAAAAGCAAGACCATTGATTGTCTAGAGGGTTAGACTAGCATGACCATTTCTTCCATAAGCTGGTTTAATTATTTTGCTTAAAGTGAGGTAATGAACTCTAAATCAGAATAGTAAGGATAAGGTTAAACTCTCATCTCGGTTGGGTGGGAGTCTGATTCCCCAAAGTTCTGATTTCACATTCACTTGCACATGGGTTTTAGATAGTAGGGACTCATAACCAACTTTGGGATACAATAAGGAAATGAACTAGTGGATCCTAAGAGGGTTTGGCAATCTTGAATGCTTGTACATAGTATTAGAAGAAGTACCATGCTCTTTATGGAAGGAAATCTCCTTGCACATTCATTAGGGTACACAAATCATTCACCATCCCATATATGCAGTCATGCAAAACGATAATGGAATGTTGATCAATTTCAAACGATAGGGAATGAAAACACATTGCACACATTGAGCTAATACTTGATGATTCTGATGATTCATGTACTTTTGATCTTTGGGCATTTGTTATTTTGCTTATGTGCTGGCATGTATTTACGAGTTTGTGATATGTTTCAGGTTGGGTTCTTACTAAAATGCTCAAGAGCATTTGACAATGAAGTCACCATTTGTTGTGGTTGATCCACAACACACCCCAAAATTGGGGACCCACCTTTTTGCAGGCTTACAGGGAAGGATCTCAGTGACCCAGATGCTAGAATTGAAGAAAGAGAGAAAATGCACAAGTGTAGAAAGGGGTCGCGAAATCGCGATAGGTAGCGAAATCGCGACATGTCGCGAAATCGCGACCGAAACCGGAAAATTGTCGCGAAATCGCGACATGTCGAAAAAATCGCGGTCAGCGCGGTCAACGGCAACAAAACAGAAAAAGTGTCGCGAAATCGCGACGTGTCGGTGACCAGGAGGAAAAAGTGTCGCGAAATCGCGACGTGTCGGTGACCGGGGAGGAAAAAGTGTCACGAAATCGCGACGTGTCGGTGACCAGGAAGAAAAGGATGTCGCGAAATCGCGACATGTCGGTGAGGAGAAAAGAAAAGGTGTCGCGAAATCGTGACATGCTGTTGGGAAGAAAGTAAATGATGTCGCGATTTCGCGACGTGTTTTGCCGAAGCGTACGGGTGATGAAAAGTGTCGCGATTTCGCGACGTGTTTTGGAAAGGTGTACGGAAGCGGAAAAACGTCGCGATATCGCGACGGGAAGCGACTAAAGGACTCGATGAGGAAAGACGTCGCGATTTCGCGACCGATTGCAGCAAAGGTGTACGGACGGAGAAAGTGTCACGATTTCGCGACGTGTTTTGCCGAGGTGTACGGAAGGAGAAAATGGTCATGATTTCACGACGTGTTTTGCCAACATACGGAGGAAAAGTGTCGCGATTTCGCGACATGTTTTGCAAAGCGTACGGAAGAAAATGGTCGCGATATCACGACGAGTTTTACAAACTGTACGGAACAGAAAAATGGTCGCGATTTCGTGACGTGTTTCGAGGAAGCGTACGGAAAGAAAAAGCGGTAGCGATATCGCGACAGAAAGTTGCATGAAGGTCCGAGGGGGAAAAACGTCGCGATATCGCGACAGGTTTTGCCAAGACGTACGGATGATGAAAGGTGTCGCGATTTCGCGACGCATTTTGGCAAAGTTGTACGGTGCAAGGAAGATGTCGCGAAATCACGACGGAAATGAAAATCAGGCTCGAAGTTAGGAGCGGTAGCGATATCGCGACGGTTTGTCGAAAGAGGGCAAGAGGATGATAATGGTCGCGATGTCGCGACGTAAAGTTGCCAAGGAGGCCCGACAGAGAAACGGTAGCGATTTCGCTACGCCTTACGGAAAGAAGACTCAAAGTTCAAAATGGTAGCGATATCGCTACAAATTCCGCGAAGGCATGCTCAAAGTCAAAGTGGTAGCGATATCGCTACCATTTCATGAAAAGGAAGCTCGAGGCCAAAACGGTAGCGATATCGCTACGAAAAGCCGTTGGACGCGTACGGATGAGAAAGACGTCGCGATATCGTGACATGTCGCGATTTCGCGGTCGGGAAGGTGAACAGGCGGACTTGCAGCTTTGTCGGGTTTTTTGCAGAAAAGCGTTACAGCAGGCGCAGAAAAGGCAGGACACGTGGCACGCAGGTGTCAAACTTGCAGAGGCGTTACATGCAGAGATGAACTTCGGAGCGTTTCCAAATTTGAGCGTGAATCAAGGCAAGGAAAGGCAGGAATTTGAAGGGTCGCCCACAGGAAGAGGAAATGAAGCGACGGAGGAAATCGAAGAGCCATAACAATGCTATAAAGCCAGAATTGCAAATCGAAGAAGGGGTTGGAAATTGCCGAATACGGAGTTGCAGAGATGAAAGCTTTGTGCTATTCTGGGCCCGTACTTGGGCAATTTCCTTCTTTTTGTTCTGGGATTTTCTTTTGCACCTGGAACATTTTTGAATGTAATCGAGATATCATTTAAATACAAATACAGAGAGTTGGCATCTTATTGGATGAGAAAGAAGGAGTAACTTTTGCATGCATGATTTAATGTTTATATTTCCCTTCCAGATTTCTTAGGTTTTTAGGTGAAGTTAATGCAAGATCTCTTGGTTGCTTCATGCGAATGCCTGTTTTTTGGAATTACCACAGAAACCCTCGAGACTCACACTTGGCCTATTTGGATTGTGTGGATGTGCAGGTTCATTAGGTTAGGTTGCATGTAGAAAGCCTCAATATCTTCGGTTTCATCAGATTAATGACAACTTTCTGACTGTAATCTATTTTTATTGTTACTTTTGTTTACTTTTGTCTTTGCTTTTCAAACCCATATTTTATTTTTAGCAGGTTTAATTATTGTGTTTGAATAAATCACTGAAAATCCATCAGAATTTAAGGTTTAAATAGATTTTATTCATTTGGAGTCCATTGAAAGTTCAAAATTAATAAACCACAGTGCCCCTTGTTAACATCCACTTGCAAACCCTAAGGTGTTCTTGGCATTTCATTTTAAACAGCATCCTTGATAATCAATAATTAGCATAATAAGAACCTTGGAGAAATCGTTTTTCTTTGCAAGCAGAGGATTTAGGACTCGGATCCTACAGGAGAGTGTGTTTTCACAATCGGGTTAAAACACTACTCAACAGGTTAAAGCAATAGTAAATTTTTATGATGAAAAAAATAAAGTGATTAGCGATTATAGAGGA
>JAQPPZ010006938.1:0-11306 GCA_028583015.1 Wollemia nobilis
ATAATCCTAGCCCATTGGATGACTCAAAGACTCAAAACTAGGGTTGAGCATTCCCATCCCAGCCATGATCCCTAGTAAGGCCCAGAGCTAAATTTTTTCAATAGGCCACGCCCATCTTATTCCATAGAAGATAAACACACAGTCACACATAGGTTGTGGTCCTAGCCCATTAGACAATTCAAAACAACGTTCCTATCCCAACTGTGACCCCTAGTAGGACTGAGAGCTAAACTTATTCAATAGGCCATGACCCCTTATATTCAATAGAAGATAAAAACACAGCCATACACAAGCCTTGGTTTGAACTCTTAACCTCCACAAGAAATACCAAACAGCCATACACAAGCCTTGGTTTGAACTTTGAACCTCCACAAGAAATGCCAAACCGTACGATTGAAACTAAAAATAAACTAATATAACCAAAATGAAAAATCACCTTAAAATAAAAATAAAATTGTCGTCCACTATTTCCACACAAAGTATTAATATTTACTAGAAAGAAGTTCATGTCTTACATAACCCTCTAAAATTAATATTTAGATATAAAAGAACTTTACATATAAAAAAACACAACCTACAAAGTTGAAAAAGAAGTGCCCAAGCTAACAATAGCACGTAACAGTCATAAGTGTTCTTATGTTGTCTTGAAGAAAAAATTAAAAAACCACTCCTGGTCCACAATATACATATATAAAAGTTCTGAGAAATCCTCTTATGTGCTCATCAAGCTGAAGTTATTGTTGAGAGTGGCATACCACTCGATCATAAGATCGTAGATGGTATATCAAGGACCAAAACTCAAATGATATTCACCATCTTGTTTTTGTGGTTTTGATGACTCCATCTAGGTCAATTCTCGTGCATATAAGGTGGCTTGTTCCACCCCTAAGGTACCTTCAACAATATGTTCCACGATATTGAAATAACTTATCCTTGGGTTACCTTATCTCTTTATTCTCTTGTACTCCTTCACAATCCTTTGCCATTTTCTCTTACAAGATTTTTCGGAAATCTCTTTCCAGACATCTCTTTCCACAAGTTCTTAATGCTATGTTTGGTCTTGGGTGCTCTAAATTCTACATCCGTTTGAAGCCTATGTCTTATGAACTCTATTGTCTCACTCGAATTCCATTTCTTCTTTCGGTTGTTCATAATGCCTGGAAGGCCCACATCTCTTTCCTTTCCTTGCTATAACTTGAAGTTCCTAAATTTATGTCTGTGCTTCCCTTACAATCAATATCCACATTATCTCGTTTAACTTTATTAAAATGGGTGGACTCCTCAGCATGACCCACCATCTCTATCCGTGCAAGCCTAGGCCATGTGTAATGATTGCAATTGTCAACCCAGTCCTCCCAATACAGATTGCAATTGTCCACCCAGTCCCAATACCACAACATGTAGGGCTCAAAGTTTATATAGAGTAACATTAGATATGGCAGCCAATTAATCCAGTTAAGACTTGATAGAATTTTGCTTTCTAGGGACGTTTAACTTGTAATCATTCCCTAAAATTGGTTTGGACCACAACCCGTTAGTGCTTGATTATTTTTAATAGATGTCTCCTTTCAAACCACTTTTTAGGTTCGAATAAATGTGGCTTCAGTATCTGAACATTAGAAATCACATATCTGATTGATGGAAAGAGAAATTCCTAGGACCTTGGTTATCTATGCTAGTTAGGAAACTCTTATCCTGAATATGGTTGAAGGAAGGAGACTCTAATACGAAATATTTTCATACATAAACACTCAGGTACATGAGCACTAACAGAATTAGGGAACCTTCAAGAAGTGATGGATCAAAAATCACTAACATTAAAGAAATCAGGTCTGAAGGCATTTCCCAATTTTTAAATATTTTAGGTCCCAAAACACCATGTCTTAATCAATCTGTAGCTTTCTCTCTAAAAAATATTCTCATTTTTGTCTTTTCCAGGATGGTGGAAGGCCTCCTCAAAAATTCCAATGATAAAATTAAATAGGCCATGTTTTCCAAGAACCCCAATAAAGTTCCCGGACACAATGTTTTTCCTCCATTTTTTCCAACATTTTTGGGATATTGTTGGTCAAGATGTTAGGAAAGCTGTGCAAGAATTCTAGTAAACTAATATGTTACCAAAGGATGTCAATTCCACATTTTTGACACTCATCTCGAAATATCAAGTATGGAAATCCACCTCTAATTATAGACCTATTAGCCTCTACAATATAATTTATAAGCTCATCACCAAGGTACTGTGGTTTATAGGTTTAAGGATATTATTTCATTCATAATTGACCACCATCAGAACAGACTCAATTAAGCGTTGGGTCATAATATATGGTGTAATCACTGATTCATAAACTCATCCATTCAATAGACAAAAGTAAAAAACTAGCCTAGCTTATTGAAGCTTGATATGAACTGGCCATTCGTGATAGGGTACCTAGGATTTTATCTTTGGATTTTAGCCAAATTTGAGTTTCATGAGAATGAATAGCTGTAATCAAGAAATGCATCTCACTTTATATAGTTTCTATTATTATCAATGGTTCTCACAACTAGGTATTTCAAAATCTTTAGAGGTGTTAGGCAGGGTGACCCTTTGTCCCATTTTCTCTTCATCATCATGGTTGAAACCCTTGGTAGATCTCTTAATGAAGTCTATTATTTGGGTCTTCTTTTAGGCATTAAACCCTCTTCTATTTCTAGGCTAGCCATTCTTTAGAAATTCATGGATAGATACAATTCTTGCCACTTTATCCTCAATTCTTGAAGCCAAAATAATAAAAACTATACTTAATTTCTATGAAGAGGCCGCAAGATAGAAAGTCAATTTTGAGAAAAGTAGAAGTTTCTTTATGAACACCCTAATTCACAGGAAAATAAAAATTGCAATGATTCTTGGTTGTACCATATCTTAATTACCCTCCACATACCTTGGCCTCCTACTTTTCCATGGGAATTCTTCTATCAACATGTGGAATATGGTCATTGAGTGTGTTACCAAGAAATTGATAGGATGGAAAAAATAAATGTTGAGTCAAGAAACCAAAGACACCTTGGCTTAGGCTTATTTGTAGAGCATACCTATGTTTTTCATGTCAATTTTCAAAGTTCCATATTCCATAGGGTAAAAATTTGAGCAAATTTAAAGAAAATTTCTTTGGTTTGGAAATGAAAACCATAATAGGTTTTTGCTGGTAGTATGGGACAAAGTTTGTTACAAAAATGACCATGGTGGATTAGGCTTTAGGAATGTCCACACGATGAACCTGGCTCTCATGGACAAACAATATTGGAGAATTATCAATGATAAGACAACTACTTGGATAGACATAGTTAAAGGAAAGTACCTCCAACGATCCTCTTTTATGGATGAGCAACCCCTTACCATTAGATTCTACTTCTGGAATTCAATCATCTAAACAAGGGACATAATAAAAAAAGGTCTGAAATGATATCTATGGTGTGCTGGAGTAGTTTGGTTTTGGGAAGATTCTTGGTTGAGGTATCAACCCCTTATCAATGAACCAAGCCTTGCTATTCTCAAGCCTATTACTGATCATATTTTTGGTTGTAGAATTATCAATTTTACTATCCAAATCTTCAATTGTCAAATGATGATGAAAACTCCTTCCTACCAATAGTCTAATGCTTGAGATTAATCACATTAGCCAAAATTATTCAAACCTCTCTTAGAACCTATATTACATCCAAACAATTAAGATCGATTCTCCATACTATAAATCGTTTGAGAAAGGTATTTTCTTCATCAAATATGCATGTTATTCCTAGATCTGCTTATTGCATCCTAGGTATTGGCTTCAAATTTATTTGTATAAAAACTTACTTGATACCTTAAGAATTCCATGTCACTTTATTTATAACTTTTTCCCACTTCCCAAAGGCAAAATCCCTAACCATTGACAACATATTCACTAGAATATTATACATTCATAATCAATGTTCTCTATGAATATCAAGCGGGAGTCAAATCATCCCACCTTTTTCAAGCGGCCATATCCTACTTCTGGAATTCAATCATCCAAACTAGGGACATCATCAAAAAAGGTTTGAAATGGCATCTTGGGTGTGGTGGAGTAATTTGGTTTTGGGAAGATGCTTGGTTGAGGGATCAACCCCTTATCAATGAACCAAGCCTCGCTATTCTCAAGCCTATTACTCATCATATTTTTGGTAGCAAAAGAATTAATTTTACTACCCAAATCTCTAATTGTCGACAGTAGAAACTCCTTCCTACCAACAGTCCTAGTAACGAGATTAATACAATAGCCAAAACTGTTCAAAACCTCTTAAGAAAATGTTTTATCCCAAACAATTAGAGATTGGATTAAACCATATGAAAACTATTTGAGAAAGGTATTTTCACTGTCAAATATACATATTATTCCCAATATCCGCTTGTTGCATCTTGGGTATTAGCTCAATTTATTTGTCTAAAACCCTTGATACCTAAAATTAGATTTTTTCATGGCATGCTTCCCAAAATAGAATCCTAACCATTGACAACCTAATAACCATAAGGTTGTACATTCATAATTGATGTTCTCTATGCAAATCAAACTGGGAATCAACCATCCACATTTTCCTAGAATGCCCCATCTCACGATCAATCTTAAATTCCCTATTTGAGCTTGTCAATATTTCCTAGGTCCATCCATCATCACTTACTATCTTATTCTAGCAATGGCCTAAGCCATTTACCAATCTCCAACTCAATTTTATTTGTACCTCTTTCTTAAACCACTACCTATGGTAAATTTGGCTAGAGTGAATCAACAAGATTTTTAATAGGATTGCTAAAGATCCTCACTCTATCTTCCTATGAATTACCACCTTTGCTACTAAGAATGCCCAATTCATCTCATCCACTGATGCTCCAAAACCTGGTCTTGAGTCCCATTTATTTATCCACTCCAAACTAAATAATATTTTAGTTGGTATAAATAATTCTATTATTAACAAGTCTAGAATTAGGTGGACTTCTCCCCTTGTAGAGTGGATCAATTTTAATTTTTATGGGATGGCTAAAGGAAATATAGGAGCAGCAGGTGGCAGAGGTATAGTTAGAAACAACCATGGGAGAATTCTATTTGTATTTTCTAAATACATTGGCCTTGAAATGAATAATATGGTTGAAGCAAGAGCGCTATATTATGGGTTTCTTATACTGGATGGCTTTAATAATAATAATATCATTATTGAAGGAGACTCATTATTCATCATCAATTGCCTCAAATCCACCCAATATCTTTCATGAAATCTGTGCAACATTATTGGTGAGTGCAAAAGACTTATAAGCAAGTATTCCAATGTCATTATCTAGCATGTATATAGAGAAGGGAATAGGGAAGTCGATTGGTTGGTCAACATAGGTGTTAGAGAAGAGAACCTCCATGTGTAGCAGAAAAAATTTCCACAACACCTCAATATGACCAATCATGTTAATGATATTTCCTTTTTGTAAATTGGGCCTTTTGATGAAAATTCCTATGATGCCAGAGATTTGGAAAAACAAAATATTTTATTTTCCCTATGTTGAACCAAGGACCCAGATCCAATTAGACCTTACCCATAATAGCCATATTGATGTCCAATTCAATGTTCATTAGGTTTTTAAAGCCAAGATCGAGGATTGATGATGTATGTAGAAAAGCCATATCTACAACCTTAATGCTTCCAATAAATATTGCATCATTACTGGTAATCATCAAATTTGAAGCTCTTCCATTGTTCGATTTCCAAAAACCCAAGCTCACATGAAGTGTCTCATTTTAAAGCTCCAAGGAAAATGTATTTGTCCTATGTACATTATTCTCACCGCATGCGTGAGAATCACTAGCCACCATCCTTCATCCACCTAGGTTTCAACTCGCGATGATCAAGTCAATGCTTTATTTCTTGATGTTTTTCCCAAGCCTATTCATGATCCTATTGACCAAAATATGAAGTATGAGTGTCATCATAACTTTGTTAGAACCATTTAGAATTATCATTTTAAGTTTACGAATCATTCGTATCCTGGGTCTAGGGGCTTTACCGAGCATATTGAGTTTATTTCTAAGGAATATATTTTTGTGCTCATTATCATCCTCTACAATCTCTATTTTATCGTTGCACCCCTTATTATTTCTACTAATTATCCATCTATCAAGATGGACCTTATTGAACCTAAAATACTCAATCTTGATCTTGATGTAGAAATCATCCTCAAGAACCATGGTTTCATAGCCTTCCTAAAGAAATTTGAGGGTTTTTATTTGGAAATCACTCAATTTAATCAATTATTGGGATAATGGATAGGTTGTTCTTAGAGGACTAAAATTTTGGGTTAGAGTGAGTGTCCTTAATGAGATGATAGAGTTGCCTAATTATAGCTACAAGATTCATTGAGACAATCATTCTTTGGTGGAAGAATTGAAGCACTTCAATGATAGAGGAAATAATTTTGTTAGGGGTAAAGGGGAGATCATTAAAAGTGAGCTTCTTGAGACTTGGAAAAGTGTGCTAATTCTTGTAATACAATATTTCATAGTAGATAGGGTGGATTCACCATTGAAAAGCTTCATGTTGCCTTTCGAATCACCTAAGAGATGTAAAATATGTAAATGTGCCCAAATATTTTATGATATCATTAGAGATATCCATGGATGGGATTAGGAAAGACATGATGTCTTATGCTAAACATCAAATATTGCATTGTATTATGTTCAAACATATGCTCTAGAAAGTGACCCTCAAATATTCTTTCACTCCCAGTAGCATCATGGACATCAAGAACATGGAGAAGGGTGTGGAAACGATACCTACTTGTAAGGTATCATCTTTGATCATCCGACGATGATCTCCCAAAACAACGATGTCAAAGAGGAAGTATCTAGATAAAGAATATTCTAAATATTTATTTTGCCATAAAAGAGTCCTCAAATAAAGACACTAATCAACCTCGAAAGGATGCTAAGCTAATGTTTAGGGCTCAATGGGATCCTTTTGTCATTATTTTAGAGATTCTAGAAAATGTGTATTCGTCTCACTATAAAACTAGCATGGTCATTCAATATGTGATGTGGGTGGACAAAGCTATCAACACCATCAATAATAAATCTTCAATGGCTTTCCAAACCAATCTTGAAAGTGATAATGTGATGGAAATGGTGGAGTAATTCTCCCTTTTGGGTTTGTCTTATTTGTTGATATTCGGTTTTATGGGTTTGATCTAGATAAATTGTTCCTATTTGGTGGTGTTTGTTGTTTGTTACTTTTATTTGGTCTAATTTGACCTTTGAATAATGGGTTTTCTCCCTTATTTTTTTTGTAAAAAGGTTCAGGGTGAAAGCACGAGGATACGGAAGCGAAAAGGGAAGGTGAAGATGCGATGCAAACAGAACCGAACTTAGCGCTAAATCCTAGGAATTTGAAAGTGCATGAAAAGAGGGAAAAGCACGAGCGAATCAAAATGAAACAAGTGTGAATAAATGAGACAACCCTTTTTATTGATGTGTTCCACAACTCGGTTACAATGCGCATCCTCCCCTTCCAAGGGCTAGGAGCGTTTAAGTATGCATTCTTGTTACATCCATGGGTGCCTTTCCTTCTTCCGCATGCCCACATGTAAAATGGGCGGACCAAATGTCACCACCGCTTGCGTTGATGAGTCTCGATTCCTTGTTGCTCCTTCGATGTCTAGGACCTGCACTCAAAGGAACAAGAAATGGTTAGTAGCACCTGCGGATAAAACAAAGCATGCAATCCCCAAGCCTACGATAAGTGAATAAGAAAAATGAATTAAACTATGCCTAAAATGAATCCAAAATATCTAAAAATATGATAGGGGTATCAAGACACTGCCAGGAAGGCCCTGCAAAAAGAATAGTCACGAAATTCCTCGCCGATTTGAATTCGCTTCGGGGCGGGACGAATTCACCTGCAATAAAATGTCGAATAGGTACTGTCCCAAATGTTCTACCTAGGAAACTCCAAAAGACCTGCAAACTTGGGGTTAGCTAATTGGGGGAATTTTGGGAAGACCCAGATGGTCAGATTTTCCCAATTTGGCCTCCATCAATAGGATTTTGATGATGCTACCTGTAGATTAGTAGAAGCAAGCAAAGATAGAAACATGATCAAAATTGTTCAAAACAAGACGATATTTAAATGACAACCTATATAAGCATCATAGAATTGAATGCAAAAATGAAAGAAAGTGAGTCTACCATGAAATTTGCATCACTCCAAAGAGGGGTGATTAGGACTGTGGCAATGTGGGAGGGGACGCCCATGGGGCAGGTCGTCGGTCGTTTTAGGCCTGATTTCGGCACCAATCCACTTGGGATGGGTCCAAAACCTCTTGTGTGGTATTGTCAGCAAATTTGGTGAGATATTGTGGCAAAATTTCAGGTTTTGGGTTCAAGATTCGTCCTCTCACTAGTCACCCAATGACCTCCCCTCTAGAGGAGATCAAGGATGTGAAAGCTTCAAATCCAAAAGGTGTGAGGTATGACAATAAAATGACAACACTTCATTGCTCTAAAATTGCTCCCTCTATGTATATCTGGGGTGAGAAAACTCACAAATTTATAGACCTAGAGGTCTCTTGAAATGGGCATGTAGAGGCGCCACTTGGCAATCATGCCTTCTCATGGGGAAGGAGACTCCTCCCTGAATAGGGGCTTCATGACTGCCCTTGTAATTGCCTCTAATGCTCGAAAAAGCTCACCCATACTCCCATGCAATGAAGGAAGCATTAAGTGGTGGATCTGAGCTGCCATTTGTCAAGATTTGACTTTTTTCCCGTCAAACCTGCAATTCGCCCCACCCTCGAGCAAATCCAAAATTCGTCCCTGGGTGGGGTGAATCCTAGTTTGAATTCATTCCAGGGTGGAACGAATGTTGAGCAAAGGGCTTGGAGGTGCCAAATTGATCTTTGACCTTCAAAAACTGCTGTGAGAGTGGTTAGGACCACTGTTTAACCTCTGGGGGCTGCCCTTGGGGCTATGTGTGTCAATGCGATCAATGTTTGCAATCACATAATTAGATTGGTGCTGTTTTGGTGTCTACAGATGCCCCTTTTTGGGATGCGATGTGCATGGCACAACACCGAGAAAAAAGTAGATAACCAAAGCACTAATGATTAGGGTTTCTCAGTAACCTAACCAACTTTTGATGCCCCGAGTATGGAAAGGGCATGCATTCTTGAATCCTTGCTTCTGACAAGCGAAGGAACTTGATTCAAGTGTTAACATTTTTTGGTGAGGTGTTACTTGATCTTGGACATTGATCAATCATGAATAGGCAAAGGGTGCAACATTTTGTCTGTGAGAACCTTGAGATCATGATTCACGAAATGCCAAGTGATTTGATCAACTTGTGATTATTGCTTGTTTGCTGCCCCAAGCAGGGGCGTGATTTGTCTTTGCCAATGATTCTTTGAATGCATGCCGTTTTCCATGATTGGGTGTGTATTTGTTGATTGGTGACTAAGTGTGACTACCCCGTCAAGTGACGAATCGATGAGGGAATGACCAACATGAGAAAAGTTACGAGTCGCTTGACCCAAGATGACTTGTGTAAGGGTGCCTTTAGATGTTTTAGCATTAAGCGTGTGTGTAGTTTCCGACATTTAGACCTGTTTTTGGTGGGTTTGAACCCTTTTTGTGACGCATTTTGGAGCTAAAATTGACAAAAATTCGTTCTCCCGTGGAGCGGTCTGGCTATGGTAGCCTTCTTAGGGAGTAGGATAGTGACAATTTGTAACCCCAATGTCTTTTTTGGATGCCAAGAAGGTCAGGTGCAAAAAGTGTCATCGTTCGGCAATGTTATTGCTATTTTTGGGTGGGTTTTGACCCTTTTGGTGACGCCGTTTGGGGATGAAATTCTTGAATATACGTATTCCCATGGAGCGGTCCGACTATGGTAGCCTTCCTAGGGAGTAGGATAGTGAGGATTTGTGACCCCGACATCTATTTTGCATGCCCAGAATGTCAAGTGCAAAAGCACTCTCATTGGACAGTTTTATTGTTGTTTTTGGTGCATTTTTGTGCATATATACAGATGACTTTATTTTATTATTGTGCATGTGATGATTTGATTTTATGCATGATGAGTGATGAGTATGGATGTATGCATGTTAATTTATTTTGATGGATGCATATGTTATGATGAATGCAAACATTTCTAAATTTGAGGATATGCAAATGTAATGGATGAATTTAAATTTGTGTTGTTTGGCGAGGGCGCCATAGACTATTTAGAACTTTGTGGTTTTGGCGATTGCTGATGGCCATGCGAGGATGAAAGATAGTGCAGTTGGTTTAAAATGTAGCTAAGGTTTTCTGAGACTCAGCCAGTTTTAACTAACTAGCCATGCCTATACTTTATCTTACAAGACTTTTGGACAAGGTATGAATCAGACTTTTCTTTGACCAAGTTATTTCACATCCCTATGTGTGCAATTGAGTTCGTTTATGTGGTATTGGTTAGGATACCGCCAGTTCCAGATAGGTTGTCAACCAAACTTGTACTGAGGATCACCTAATTAGCTCCACTAACTCCATTGTATTTAGTCAGATTAATCTGCAGTGCTATCTAGGATACCATAAGCTAGCTCATCCACATGCAAACATTGATCTGTACATGAGTTAATGTGATAGATATATCGTCATGCGAGAGGTTTACCACCAATGACCGATAGGCTATCCACCAAACCAGTACTGAGGTTTGCCTCATGACCTGTTAGAATGCTGAGAGTTCCAGGGATTCAAGTTCGACTCCCTTCTTTTCTTTTATATTGGGATACTTGCTCTTTTGTAGTGATAAAAATCACTGTTTATTTTTTTTATTTTTCTTTTGAGCAAGGGATTTGGATTTCAAGTGATGAGAATCACTATTGTATGTGCCTTTTGATGTATGCACTTTGGTGGTGATTTCAAATTTTTGGAGTTTTGAATTTTTGTAAGATTTTATGATGTTTGCAACTTTTTGAGAACTTGGGATTCTTGGGGAATTGGGTAGGGAGGGTGCTTGTCCTTTTGCCAACTCTCAGCATTCTTGGGGTCATTCGCACAGTGGGATGAGCAAGATAATCGTTTTGCTTACGGTGACCTAGACTGCTTTGCAGGTTTCATCTTTCATTTACACAAATTGGGAATTTTTTGTGTTTTAATTTGTGTTGGGATACTATGTAACAAGGCGTAATCCAAGTAAAACTCTACCTTCGTAAAATCTATCTGACTTGGTACAGTACGTGGCTAGAAGGCTATTGAAAGCTGAATGATAGAAACTCTTGATACATTAGAATACCA
>JAQPPZ010006939.1:0-10339 GCA_028583015.1 Wollemia nobilis
TTTTCTCAACAACATAGTGGATGATCATTGAGGAGATAAACGATGTCTGTGTAGAAAGAAGAGACATCAGTGGAGGTCAACAACGTCTGCTCCTAAGGTGTCACAGATTCAAATTTTAGCCGATTGTTTTCAATCAGCACGATTAAATCTACGTGATTCAATATGTTCATGGATAATGGATGTTTGTGGATAGTGAAGATCAAAGACGTTGAGTGTTGCGCCGAGCTCGCGTGCGCTGCGAGAGGGAAAACTTACATCCACAAGCAGTCTTAGAGGACATTGGATAAGAATTCGATAAAGAGCAATAAGGTGCTCCTTGTGCTCTTTAAGTTCCATCGGCAAGGATAGCCGGACTGACAGTTGCCCTAGCGCTAAGGCACTCTTGTTGGGGAGATCGCGGGTTCAATACCCGATGCCAAGAAATTTTGTTTTTCTTAAAAAGAAATAAAAATGTATTTTAATTATATTTAAAATAATTTTTTAGTTATAGATTTTTTAAAAATCAAATTTTTTCTATTTTCAAAAACAACTTTTATTAAATTATTTTTAATAAAATATTAATTGAAATTTAAAAAAATGAGGGACTTGTAGCCAAATTAGAGTAAAGAGCAGAGTAAAAGGTGTTGTGAAATTTTGTGATTTGTTTTACTTCTGATTGGTACAAGAAATCACAGAGAGCGATACTGGTTGCTTGTTGCCAGTATTAAAACTGTGTGTAGCAATATTATGATAAGGTCAAATGGATGTTACTTTGCTCTTCAGTCTCTTCTAGACAGAGAGACCCTTGAAGTATTTGATGAAAGAGTGCATTTGTATGGTCTAAATACCATCTTTAGTCAACTTCAAAATTTTGTAATTGCAAACCAGAGAATACCTGACACTGGTTACGATGGTGATTTCGATGATAACGATTATTTTGATAGTGGACCTATGCCAAGTGATAGTGAGAATCTAGATTATGAACTTGAAGATTCTATATCTAACCAGTCAGTATCTATTGAGATTGCACCATAAGTACCTGAAATCATTCATATCAGTGATAGTGATTCGGTTGAACTATTGGAGCTAGTACCACATTTTCTTGAAATTGTAATTGTTAGTGATGATAGTGATTTTGTAGCTGACAATTTTGTCAATAAAGAGACAGGTGAACCTATGGAAGTAGAGCAATATCTAAATCTGTAATCTTCTTTTTTGTAAGCATCTTGCCTTGTTTGTGGAAGTTGAACATTCTTGAAGAATAAAAGATTTATTTTTCAAAGGAGAAGGGTATTTCTTGTTTATTTCCAAAGTATTGTTTAAACAATGGCAACAAATAATAATCTGCCCATACCTGAGTTTAATGGGCTAGATTATGAGTATTGGTCCATCAAGATGAGGACCTTACTCATTAGCAAAGGACTATGGGATATAGTCGAAGAAGGTTATGCAGAACCTTCCGATTGGACCACCTTAAGTGCAGTAGATAAAAAAATAAGAAGGATGCCCAAAAGAGCAATTCTTATGCCCTCTACCATCTCCAAGAACCATAGGAGAAGAGCATATTTCCAAGAATTACCTCTTGTTTATCAGCCCAAGAAACATGGAAAGCCTTGAAGGATAGTTATTGTTGACAATTTTGTCACATTGCACAAGGGGTAGAAAAAAAATAATTTTTTTTTTCTTTTGCAAGAGTATTTCTTTTTATTTGTAAGTGTTGCAGCAATTTTGGCTTTCCATGCCACTCCCTTGTATACAGAATGAAGAAGAAAAGCTTTGCTGCCAAGCAGGCCAAAGAAAATAGCTCCAAAGCGCCAAAAAGAAAAGTTGTCGCGATATCACGACATGTCACAAAATTGCGACCGATAGCAAAGAGGCAGAGCCAAAGAGAAAAGTTGTCATGATATCGCGACATGTCGCAAAATCATGACTGACAGCAAGGAGGTAGAGCCAAAGAGAAAATCCGTCATGATATCGCAACACATCGCAAAATCGTGACCGACAGCAAAGAGGCAGAGCCAAAGAGAAAAGCCGTCGTGATATTGTGACACATCGCAAAATCATGACCGACAACAATGAGGCAGAGCCAAAGAGAAAAGCCGTCGTGAAATCATGACACGTCGCAAAATCATGGTCGACAACAAAGAGGCAGATCCAAAGAGAAAAGCCATCATGATATCGTGACACGTCGCAAAATCGTGGCCGACAGCAAGGAGGCAAAGCCAAAGAGAAAAGCCATCATGATATCGCGACACGTCACAAAATCGTGGCCGACAACAAAGAGGTAGAGCCAAAGAGAAAATCCGTCGTGATATCGCAACACATCACAAAATCACGGTCGACAGCAAGGAGGCAGAGCCAAAGAGAAAAGCCGTCACGATATCGCGACACGTCGCAAAATCACGATCGACAGCAAAGAGGCAGAGCCAAAGAGAAAAGTCGTCGCGATATCGCGACACGTCGCAAAATCGCGGCCGACAGCAAGGAGGCAGAGCCAAAGAGAAAAGTCGTCGCGATATCGCGACACGTCGCAAAATCGCGGCCGACAGTAAGGAGGCAGAGCCAAAGAGAAAAGCCGTCGTGATATTGCGACACGTCCAAAATCGCGACCGACAACAAAGATGCAGAGCCAAAGAGAAAAGCCATCGCGATATCGCGACATGTCGCAAAATCGTGGCCGAAGCGACAAAGAGAGAGCCAAGGAGAAAAGCCGTCGCGATATCGCGACATGTCGCAAAATCGCGACCAACAGTGAGGAAAGAGTGCAGCAAAGAAAAGTTGTCGCGATATCGCGACATGTCGCATTTTCGCGGCTCAGAGCAAGGAGGAAGCGCAGCAAGGGAAAAGTGTCGCGATATCGCGACATGTCACGTTTTCGCGGCCAAAGGCAAGGAGAAAGCGCCAGGAGAGAAGAATGTCGCGATATCGCGACATGATGTTTTTTCGCGATGGGCACGCGCTTCAAGCCGGGTAGTTTCCCGAGACAATCAAGTGCCTCGTAAATGCATTCTTTCTTGCCCAATAAGCTTGCTGTCCTTTTCTGGCAATTGGAAGCGAAGTGTCAGTCCCTGAAGGAGAAGTTCGGCGAGCATGGCGGCCACTCGAGCATTGCACCAGGGATGCTCAGGCGGTTCATCAATGCATATTTCTGTGGTTGACCCGGTCATAGTTGCCTGTTTGGGTAATGGATTAGAAAGCTCAGTCTCGAAGGCCGCGAGAAGCCGACTTCTCAGATCTCAAGAATACTTCATCATTCTGTGTAATAATGACATAGAGGGTCGGGTCCTCTATAAAAACCCAGATTTTCTAATGTAAAAGGGGGGGGAACTTTCTGCTAGAAAGTTGTTGTAACTTGATGTCCTGCATCTAATACTAAGAGATTTTGTAGCTCCATTTCTCTCTTTTATGCTGCCTTCTGTGCTTAATTCTTCTATCTCTCTGCACTTGTATACCGAGATCTCGAATCCTGAATCCGTTGTGCGACTAGGGACTGTACCCTAAAACTCGCCTGAAGGATACATAGGAGTAGGAAAAGTGTCTTATAAGCTTTCTTTTATGCTTGCCTGGTGGGTCGTGGTTTCTGTTATTCCCTTGTCTTAATCGTTGTTGACTCTGAACCCCGAATTCCAACGATGAGAGAAAGGAGAACCCTGTGAACTCGTCCGGGAGGATACATAGGGAGGTTGATATTACATTTCTATCGTTTTACTCTTAGTGTTCTTTGCTGCTATTCGAGTTATTAGTGAGTGATCGTGCTTCCTATTCTCCCCCACCTTAAATCATCAATCTCTCTAACCCTTATCCTTTTTATTTCTTTCTCTAACCCATACTCTTTTTATCTCTTTCCTGCACTCTTATCTCAAACCCCAAAAGTAGATTAGTATAGGAGCCGGCCTTTCTCCGGAGATCGGCACGAGGGGCATCTCTTCCTCTCGGCCTTTCAATGTTGGTCGCAGGTCCAGGGTGCACAAACCCATCGAAAGTCCTTTCCTGTGCGGATTTGATGACCAATAATTTTTGGCACGCCCGGTGGGACCAAGGTCCCATATTTTGAAAATTTCTAACCCGTCTTCACCGGAGCCAAGTTCAAACAGTTCCCGGTGAGATCCGGTCAGTCTCATCTTCTGAGTGGTAGTGAGAATCGATGCTATCATTGCCAAAAGACTCCCAGCATCTGGCGACTCTGTTTTACCCAAAAATCTCTAAGTCGTAGAGACCAGTACCTTCATGCCAAAGCACCCCGTGTTTTAAGCAAGCTTGAGTTTGGTGAATCTCTGGCTTGTCTATATCTGTCAAAATCACCTGGCGACTCCGTTGAGCTGAAGATCCAGATTTTTGATCGTAGGCGCCCTTTTTTTTTTAAAAGCTGAAAGAAGATATCCCGGAGGAATCAAGGTTCGGTGAGCAGCCTTGACCTCACAAGCAGAGAAAGAATGTTCATCTGGCGACTCCGACTTAGCGGCGATAACCGTGATCTCTGCAGACCGCTGCTATAATGGCAAGGGTAAGTTTTCCCAGCTGGGATGACCGAGGCCCCTTGAATCTTCAAAGTTACCACGAGATTCCCGAAGGCACCCTGAAGGCATTGACAATATATGATGGCACCACGGGAATGGCCCGAGAGCACCTTGAAGTTGTTGCTGCTTTAGCGTTCCTCTATGACATAATCCACGAAGATGTCATGGTCCGACTTTTGGCTACATCTCTAGAAGGGCGCTGTGGTGGTATAGACTGCTCGGGTCTAAAAGCATCTGCTCATGGGATGACTTGGTGGGAGCACTATTCAAAACATTTGATGGCTCTCAGGATCCCTTCCAACTTTTGACGTACTTCTCCACCATCAAGAGAACACCCTTGGAGAGCGTCACGGACTTCAATGTCCGATTCTACAAAACTTGGAAGAAAGTTCCAGGGGAGATTCAACCAACGCCCGCCCAAGCCCACCTCTACTATGTTCGGGCTTTTCACCCGGACATAGGCCTCCTCTTGCTGCGATCTAGTGAACAAATATTCCCTCAGATTTTTGAGGAAGCAGTACGAGCGGAGCAATTTCTATCGAGAAAGTGGCAGTGGGGAGAAGCCCCATCACTTTCTCCGATAATCGTTGCTCCTGTCTGCCCAACGCAGTATTCTTCATGGCAGACTCCTCATACTGAGCAGAAGCCCGAGATGCGATCGTGTGGAGCTCGAGAGGCAGATCCCATCTAGGTCCAACCATGGCAATTTGCAAGCTTTGCCCCGACAATGAACAATACGACTGCTTGCGACTACCAAGAAGAAGAGCAGGCTCATGTGGTAGAGCCTAAAAATGAAGAGGGCCCATTTTTGCACTCTTTTTGTAACCCAACGAGCATGATTCATCAAGAGGCTGAGCCTGAAGAGACCCTGGAAGATTGCTCGTTGTCAGAAGAGCCCTGTTACAGCATCAAGGAGATGGAAGAACCTGTATCCAGCCCATAGTTGCTAGATTCAGCGGTACTCTGGTTCCAGCCATCACCACAGCTAGTACCCCAAGAGGCCCCTCATGCGGCGAACTTCTTCGCCACATCTTTCATCAACAGCGCGGGTACTGGCAGGAGTGACAACTCACTGCGCTGCTTCCTGTTTGCAGCATGGACAGCTTCGGGAAGAAGCCAGCCGGACTTCAAAGATCAACTGAAGTTCAATCTGATCTGGTCCGGGCACTGCAGATTCATCGGATAGACACCCGAGGCTGAGTTTGTGATGGCGGTATGTCTGTCATGCCACAAATTTTGTATAAATTGTAAATAGCCCGGCTAGTAAATAAGAGCCGAAAGCACTAAGGTTGCTTAGGAGCTTAGGCACAAACAAAAAATATATGTTGTCAGTGGATGATCAGAGAAGAAGATAATGAGAATGACTCTGTTGCCCAATGGATAAAGGCCTGGGATCTCTGCATTCAGACTAGCAAAATGCCCCGCGAGCCGCCAAGAATGTTGACAATTTTGTCACATTACACAAGGGGTAGAAAAAAAAAAATAAAATAAAAAATTTCTTTTGCAAGAGTATTTCTTTTTATTTGTAAGTGTTGCAGCAATTTTGGCTTTCCATGCCACTCCCTTGTATACAGAATGAAGAAGAAAAAGCTTCGCTGCCAAGCTGGCCAAAGAAAATAGCTCCAAAGCGCCAAAGAGAAAAGCTGTCACAATATCGCGACATGTCGCAAAATCGCGGCCGACAGCAAGGAGGCAGAGCCAAAGAGAAAAGTTGTCGCGATATCGCGACATGTCGCAAAATCGTGGCCGACAGCAAGGAGGCAGAGCCAAAGAGAAAAGCCATCGCGATATCGCGACACGTCACAAAATCGCGACCGACAGCAAAGAGGCAGAGCCAAAGAGAAAAGCCGTCGCGATATCGCGACACGTCGCAAAATCACGGCCGA
This sequence comes from Wollemia nobilis, assembly GCA_028583015.1. Classification (NCBI taxonomy): domain Eukaryota; kingdom Viridiplantae; phylum Streptophyta; class Pinopsida; order Araucariales; family Araucariaceae; genus Wollemia; species Wollemia nobilis. The sequence continues at coordinate 6,383 of JAQPPZ010006939.1, forward strand.
CAGCAAGGAGGCAGAGCCAAAGAGAAAAGCCGTCGCGATATCGCGACACGTCGCAAAATCACGGCCGACAACAAAGAGGCAGAGCCAAAGAGAAAAGCCGTCGCGATATCGCGACACGTCGCAAAATCACGGCCGATAGCAAGGAGGTAGAGCCAAAGAGAAAAGCCGTCGCGATATCGCGACACGTCGCAAAATCGCGGCCGACAGCAAAGAGGTAGAGCCAAAGAGAAAAGTCGTCACGATATCGCGACACGTCAACGCCCCACAAACGGACGCAAGAGGCACCAAAGAGAAAAGCCTCGCGATACACACGGCAAAACAGGCCGACAAACCAAACCAAAAAAGCAACCACCAAAACACGCCAAGGAGCACAAGAGAAAAGCAGAACGGACACCCAAACGCCCACAAGGAGTAGAGCCAAAGAGAAAAGTTGTCGCGATATCGTGACATGTCGCAAAATCGCGGCCGATAGCAAAGAGGCAGAGCCAAAGAGAAAAGTCGTCACGATATCGCGACATGTCACAAAATCATGGTCGATAGCGAGGAAAGAGCGCAGCAAGAGAAAAGTGTCGCGATATCGCGACATGTCGCATTTTCACGGCCAAAGGCAAGGAGAAAGCGCCAGGAGAGAAGAATGTCGCGATATCGCGACATGATGTTTTTTCACGATGGGCACGCGCTTCAAGTCGGGTAGTTTCTCGAGACAATCAAGTGCCTCGTAAATGCATTCTTTCTTGCCCAATAAGCTCGCTGTCCTTTTTTGGCAATTGGAAGCGAAGTGTCAGTCCCTAAAGGAGAAGTTCGGCGAGCATGGCGGCCACTCGAGCATTGCACCAGGGATGCTCAGGCGGTTCATCAATGCATATTTTCGCGGTTGACCCGGTCACAGTTGCCTGTTCTGGTAATGGATTAGAAAGCTCAGTCTCGAAGGCCGCGAGAAGCCGACTTCTCAGATCTCAAGAATACTTCACCATTCTGTGTAATAATGACATAGAGGGTCGGGTCCTCTATAAAAACCTAGATTTTCTAATGTAAAAGGGGGGAACTTTCTGCTAGAAAGCTGCTGTAACTTGATGTCCTGCATCTAATACTAAAGATTTTTGTACTCCATTTCTCTCTTTTATGCTGCCTTCTGTGCTTAATTCTTTTGTCTGTCTGCACTCATATACTGAGACTCTGAATCTTGAATCCAGTGTGCGATTGGGGACTGTACCCTAAAATTCGCCCTGAAGGATACATAGGAGAGGAAAAATGTCGTATAAGCTTTCTTTTATGCTGCCTGGTGGGTCGTGGTTTTTGTTATTCCCTTGTCTTAATCGTTGTTACTCTGAACCCTGAATTCCAGTGAGAGAGAAAGGAGAACCCTATGAACTCATCCAGAGGATACATAGGAAAGCGAGTATCACATTTCTTTCATCTATTCTTGGTGTTCTTTGCTGCTATTCGAGTTATTAGTGAGTGATCGTGCTTCTTGTTCTTCCCCACCTTGAATCATCAATCTCTAACCCTTATCCTTTTTATTTCTTTCTCTAACCCGAACTCCTTTTATCTCTTTCCTGCACTCTTGTCTCAAACCCCAAAAGTAGATTAGTATAGGAGCCGACCTTTCTTCGGAGATCGGCACGAGGGGCATCTCTTCCTCTCGGCATTTCAATGTTGGTCGCAGGTCTAGGGCGCACAAACCCACTAAAAGTCCTTTCCTGTGCGGATTTGATGCATCTCTTCGTAGCAGAAGCAATGGCGACAGGAGGAGAAGAAGCAGTAGGGGAGAGAGAAGAGGAAGAGGAAGGACAAGCTGTGGAAGCGCCCCTAGAAAAGGAACAAAGAGAAAGTTTTGAAGGTAACTCTGGCCCAATGGATAAAAGCTAAGGGTTCTACCATCGAGATGAGCTCGTTGCCCCATGAGCCGCCAAGAATGTTGACAATATTGTCACATTCCACCAAGGGGCAGAAAAATTAAAACTTTGTATGATATTTGTTTTGTTGAAAGTTTTCTTTTTTTTATAAGTTATAGCAATTTTGGTTTTCCCTATCTCCCCCTGGTGGACAAAATGAAAATAAAAGAGCTTCGGGTCCGAATCGCTTCAAATCATCACTTCGGGTGAGAAATTTGCAGAGAAAGAAAAGGAAATGCTTCACACCCGAAGCATTCCCAGTGGCTACTTCGGGTGAAGAGTTTTACGAAGTGACATCCAAGCAACTTCGTCGAAGAAGAAAAGATAGCCCAAATCAGCTAAGGCAAAGAAATTACTTTGGGCCTGAAGTATTTCTAAAATCTACTTCGGCCAGTTTTCACCCGAAGTAGTAGAGGTCATGAAAGTGCTTTGGCCAAAACTCCCCCGAGTCGTCGTTTCAAAAGAAGATCGACCCAAAGCACTTTTCCCGACCCATCAGTGAAGCAGTATTGCTAGCGAAGCAGTGAAAGATAGAAGGAGATCAGCTTTGGCACTCCACGTCCCCAAAGTAGTTTTGCAAAGCAAAAATCAGTGAGGCGCTTCCTAGGAACGCTTCCCAAGTTGGGCATTTTCCCGAGGTGATCAGAGAGCCTCATAAATGCATATTTTCTTGCCCATAAACCCACTGCTCATTTTTGGCAATTAGATGCGAAGTATCAGTCTGTGAAGAAGAACCAGACAAGCATGGCCGCCACTCGAGCACCACACCTACAATCCAAGGACACCCAAGTGGCTCATTTAATGCGATTTTCTCCGGCTGACTCAGTCACCATTACCATTTTTGGTAGCCGATTTGAGAGATCATCCGCAGCAGCAGCGAGGAGCCGATTTCTCAGGGCTCGAGGGTGTACTCCGTTGTTTTTGTAATAATGATTCATAGGGCTGGGTCCTCTATAAAAACCCAGGCTTTGCAATGTAAAAAGGGGGGAAATTTCTGCTAGAAAGTTACTGTAACTTGATGTCCTGCATCTAAAACTAAAGATTTTTATACTCCATTTCTCTCTTTTATGCTGCATTCTGTGCTTAATTATTTTGTCTATCTGCACTCATATACTGAGACTCTGAATCCTAAATCTGATGTGTGATTGGGGACTGTACCCTAAAATTCACCCTGAAGGATACATAGGAGAGGAAAAACGTTGTATAAGCTTTCTTTTATGCTGCCTGGTGGGTCGTGGTTTCTATTATTCTCTTGTCTTAATCACTGTTACTCTGAACCCTGAATTGCAGCGAAAGAGAAAAAAGAACCCTGTGAACTCGTCCAGAGGATACATAGGAAAGCGAGTATCACGTTTCTTTCATCTATTCTTGGTGTTCTTTGCTGCTATTTGAGTTATTAGTGAGTGATCGTGCTTCCTATTCTCTCCCACCTTAAATCATCATCTTCTAACCCTTACTCTTTTTATTTCTTTCTCTAACCCTTACCCCTTTTTATTTCTTTTCCTAACCCTTACTCTGTCTATTTCTTTCCTGCACTCTTGTCTCAAACCCCAAAAGTAGATTAGTATAGGAGCTGACCTTTCTCCGAAGATTGGCACGAGGGGCATATCTTCCTCTCGGAATTTCAATGTTGGTCACAGGTCCAGGGCGCGCAAACCCACCAAAAGTCCTTTCTTGTGTGGATTTGATGACCAACAATTATCAAGGTAGTGATCAGGTGAAGTAGGTGAAGCTTCAAACCTTGAAGAGAGATTTTAAAAATCTCAATATGCAGGAGAATGAAACTGTAGGTGACTATTGTGTGAGAGTGAAAGCAGTGGTAAAAAAAATACAAATCCTTGGAGAAGACATAAAATCTAAAGTCATGGTGAAGAAAGTGTTGAGAAACTTCTTCATAAATAGAACCATATTGCTATCATCATTGAATAGTCTAAGGATTTGTCTACTTTATCTTTTGATGCTCTAATTGGTTCCTTAATGTCTCATGAAGAAATATTACAGGGTTCTACTTCAACAAGCTATGGAGGTGATGACAAAGCTTTCTCATCCAAGGAGGGTGAAG
>JAQPPZ010006940.1:0-10438 GCA_028583015.1 Wollemia nobilis
GCTCTACATGTAATGATCCTCATGAGGAGAATACATGCATGTTGCATCAACACTACGTGTAGACACTAGTTAGCAGTGGTCAGGGTGGTCAAGTCAATGTCATCAAATAATTAGATCAAAACTTGTCCATCGGCAAGGAAGAACCAATCACGGTTCTTACCAGGGGAGGTAAAAGGTCGATAGAGGTGGATGCTACTCAGATGGCTCCCTTAAAGGTACATGCTCATTTTGAGAAGGGACAACCATCCTCTTTGGCCCCGAGCAAAGCTCCTCCGCCAGCTCCAGTCAAAGAAAAGGCCCAAAAGGCCACTGTCAAACCACCTCAGATGGAGACCAAAGAACAGGCTAAGGAGAAGCTCAAGTTTCCTTCGCTCACCAAGCGACAAAGGGTTGAAGCGACAGAGCAATATCATGCCAAGTACGAACCGAGAAAGGAACCTAAGGTGCATAGCTCCCCAACCTACAACATTGTAGAAGAATTGAAGAGAATTCCAGCCAAAATCAGTTTGTACAATGCTCTACAACTTCCTAGACAAGTAGACCTGTTGCAAGAATCATTGAAGAGGATCAATACAAAGAAGGCAGAGCTGCTCGCCCTGGTGCAGACCCTGTCTGCATCCATTATGGGAAAAAATTGACCACCACCGTTCTACTTATCCTTACAAATGGAAGGATATATCATGCATAACTACATGATAGATTCTGAAGTTGTGACGACAGTGATGCCGAAGGCGATATGCGAGGAAATAGGCATGGAATACACACGAAGTAGTCATGGAGTCCTCCAGCTGGACGGTACCCCAGTGAAGACTATAGGTGTCATCAAAGACATTCCTATTCGGCTACATAAGACACCTCAAATCATAGTCATACAAGAGGTGGTAGTCATGGATTTGGAGCCCTACTTTAGCATGTGCCTATCAAGGGAATTCACGGCAAAGCTGGGCAGATATCTATCCATGGACTACACTCATCTGGAGATCCCCTTCAAAGGGAAGAAGGTGAAAATCTATAATGAAAATCCTTCTACGTTCCTGGTTTAGAAGATGTCCGAGGAAGAGAGTAGTGGCCCTATGCATACGATCGCGGAGGAGCTAGAGCAAGTGGATCTGGTCCAGGAATCCCTCGCACAGTTGTGTTGTGAGGATGAATTTTCATTGGTAGATTTCAATGCCATGATAGAGACTGAGGTGGGATGCTACACCATCGCCAAGTCCGAGAAACGAAGCAAAGATCATTTACCCTATCAAGCATTCTTCTTGGGTAGCAAACTTGGTCCCTATCAAAAAAAATAATGGAGACATCTTATTATGCATGGACTTCTACAACCTGAATCATGCTTCCCTCAAGGACCACTATCCTCTCTCGCAGATCGATCAGATCTTGCATTCGGTGGCTGGAGCTCAACGATTCTCCCTGCTTGATGGTTTCTTCAGATATAATCAAATCTGGGTCAGGGATGAAGATCAACATAAGACCGCATTCACAACCAAGTGGGGCACATTCACCTACCAGTGGATGCCTTTTGGCCTCTCGAATGCGGGAGCTACTTTCTAGAGGGCAATGGACCTTGCTTTTGGTGAGCTTCTGAACAAGATTATCATTATCTATTTGGATGATATGACCGTCTTCTCCCAAAGGAGAGAAAACCACCCAGAACACCTTCAACAATTTTTTGAAAAATGTTAAGAATTTGGCATTTCAATCAATCCAAAAAAGTCAATCTTTGCAGTCAGCGAAGCAAAGCTGCTGGGACATGCAATTTCAAAAAAGGGTCTCATCGTGGATCCTGACAGAGCTGAAGCTCTGATGAAGCTCCCAATCCCAACAGATAAAAAGGGCCTTCAATATTTCTTTGGTCGGATTAACTTCATAAGGAAGTTTGTCCCAGACTTCGCCCAGGTCATTAAGCTGATGTCTGAGCTTTTAAAGAAGGGCACAAAATTTTTCTGGACGAAACAGAGGAGGAAAGAATTCAAAGAAATCAAGGCTCGAATTGTTCAGGCACCAATCTTGATCAACCCTGACTACAGCCGAGATTTTATCCTGTATGCAATAGGAGAACCTGAAAGCTATGTCGCGGTTTTAACGCAAAAGGGGGAAGATGGAGAGGAACGTCCCATCATGTTCCTTAGCCAAATAATCAATCCCCATGAAGAAAAGTACAATTTCATCGAGCGTCAAGTGCATGCAATTATGAAGTCTCAGGAAATTCAAACAATTCATTTCTTAGAGTCGAACCACAGTCTTCGTCATTCACCTCGATGTGCATAATTTCATTATTCAAGGGGAACTAGGAAGCAAGAGAGCTTGTTGGGTGAGTAAAATCCAAGAGTTCGATATTGAGATCAAGCCCACCAAGCTAGTTTGTGGTCGTGCACTATGTCAAGAGCTAGCGAAGAACGCGACGGCCGAAATAACAGACTGTCAGTCGGATGACTTGTCAACAGGAGAATGTCTCGCCAATCAGGAAGAGGCCGAGAGAGATTGGGTCGATGAGATAGTAGAATATTTCAACACCGACAGATGCCCCTCGCATCTGAATGCTTCATAGCAGAGATATTTTAGGATGCGGTCCGCCCGATAAACTATGTGCCCAAGGCCTGTTCTTCAAGAACATTGATGGTGTCCTTCTCAGATGCATAAAATATGATGATAATAAAAGAATCCTGGGTGAATTTCATTCAGGATTATCTGGAGGACACTTTGCTAGAAGGGCGACGACGCTAAAAATAATCAAGGCGGGTTACTATTGGCCCACCCTCTTTGTCGATGCCTTCTCCATTTGTCGAAGGTGCGAGCAATGCCAGAGATTCGTTAGCCGAAGCATAAATACTTTGATGCTACTCTGACCAATACAAGTAGAGGCCCCCTTTTAGCAATGGGGACTGTATTTTGTATGAGCCATATCGCCAAATTCCTTCGCTGGGCAAAAATTCATTCTGACTGCGACCGATTATTTCACCAGGTGGGCTGAGGTAATCCCCACAAAACATGTCGATCAAGATACTGTGGTCGCCTTTCTGGAAGAATTGATTACCTGCTTTGGCATCCCCGAAGCAATTATTATAGATAACGGTCCTAGTTTCACAGGCACAAAGATCAACGAATTCCTATACAAGTATGGGATATATCACAAGGTGTATTCCAACTATTACCCCCAAGGCAATGGATTAGCAGAATCCACCAACAAAACCCTATTGAGGATTCTAAGAAAGTTGATTGATCAAAACAAAAGAACTTGGCACCTCCTTCTAGATCGGGCCTTGTGGGCCGATCGGGTTTCTGTCAAAAGGTCAATCAAGACTTCGCATTATGCTCTGGTCTATGGCAAGGAGGCCATCTTGCCCACTCACATTGAGATACCTGCATTGCAGCTGCTAGAAGAAGATGAAGCTAACCCAATGGAGGAACGCTTGGTTCAACTATTACAACTAGAAGAGTAACATGAAAAGGCCTACTAGAACTTCGCACGGCATGCTGAAGTCACCCAAGAATGGTTCAAAAGGAAGTCATCTGATCGCACATTCAAAGTAGGAGAACTGGTATGGAGGTGGGATTCATGGAAGGCCAAGCCTAGGAATCACGACAAAATGGACACGTTCTGGGACGGACCATTTGAAATAGTGAAAGCGAATTCAGCCAACTCCTTCATCCTTAAGGATGTGAATGGCGAAGTCTTACCAATCTCAGTCAATGGTCTTCACCTAAAGGCCTTCAATCACTGAGATATGTACAGCTCCAAAAAAAAAAAAAATCTCTCTTGCATGTATTTTGTATATAGGATATACTCTGTTCAAAAGATCACGGAGAGCAAGTGCCACTTCAACCGCAGAAGCTAGATTCCTGGCTTCGGCTTCACACATGATTAGAATTGCCTTCAGGGGGTTTCGGTCTGAAGTAGACAACGAAAGGAAGTTTGGTGTGAAGCAGTTCATCCTCGTAGAACCAAACCACATGCAGATCAAGGACGTGCAAAATGCTTCACTAATATGTGTCGAAGGTGTTGTTCGAAGTAATTCTTGGTGAAGCCCTCCTCGATGAAATGGGTTTCGGTCGGCGGTATTCATGAACCGAAGCAACAACGTAGCAAAGGGGAACTTTGGGCCTGAAATGAAGAAAATCAGCCTAAAGAAGAGCTTCGCAACGAAGTATTTTTGCCGAACCCCATTGGGGGCGAACACATTTAAGATGTGCCTCGAGGAACGTGTCGACAATAGCCTCAAAAGGGGACCGAAGCAGACAAACTCAATGCAAAGGAGGTGGCACTCATCCCAAGGCAATCCATCAACCCAAAAGCCATGCTAAAACACCAGGTGGCAGCAATCTGTGCTCTCAATACCAAATCAAACTGTCGAATTGCATGGCCCTGTGTACGACGCCACCATATAGCCAATCAGATGCCACAATGATACTTTCAGGCCAGGCCAGCAAAGTAATTACGATGGTGGCCATAAATGTCAGAGATTGCCCTTTTAAGTTATAAAATGTAGATGCTTGTTAAGAACAAACCATTTGCAAGAGTAAGGGGTGAGTCTGCATTCTATCACCTCAAAGAGATTCTGCATCAAAGGTTCTGCTGTTCGTCGTGATTACCCCATCCTTTGTTTTGAGATGCTGAACTATTCTGCTATAATCACTCACAATGGGAAGGAAGAACCCCACGTGGAAGGGAAAAGAACCAGAGACGATGACTCCAGAGAAGGCAAGAGCCACAAAAGAAAAGAAGCAGACTCCCAGGAGGGTCAATCCTCCCCCACACACAAGAAAACAGGTGATGTAGGAAAGGGAAGAGTTCGATGATGAGCCCAGTATAGAACCACTTGTCGATAAGTGGGCAAAAATCAGAGACCCAAAGCTCTCAAGAACCGTGGTTGAGCTTCGGTATACCATCGATTTCATGAAAAGAAGGCTCTCGACAGAGAACAAGAGGTTCGTGGCATATTATTCCCACATATACTGGTATCTAGTCCTTCCTACACATCACTACCCCGAGCTTATATATGCCATTGCTCAGAACTCTTAGCCACAAACCAGGTAGGTGTTGGATGCCTCGGGTAAAAAATTGTTTTCCATTCTGAAGGAGGATGTGCAGGCAGCATTCGCACCGCAACAAAGGTCACCAAAAGGCTATATCATTTGCAAGGTCAGCCTGAGCGAACAAACGGATAAGTTTGCCTCTAATCCCTTCATTCTGAGTTTTTTGCGCGAAAGTCTCAAGAGTGGACTTCCTTCCGGCAAGTGACCCTAGATGTCCTTGCCCCTGGAGGCATTTAAGAACACAGATATATTCTCTATCATTGCATGGGTAGGGGGCTTGTCAAGCAATACTTCGGTATGCCCATGGCAGGTGTTGCTAGCCGAATGCATTTCTAGAGAAGAGTTCTATGCTCCCGACGCTTTGCAACCGAACATCGACCCAGTCTTCTTCGATTGGGCAGAATGGGTGGCCCAAAATCTGCATATGCGGTTGTCATCCATAAAGGAAGCTAGCAAGGAGCCTCACTTCTAGCATTGTTCCTTCTTGGTTTGGCTCTTTTTATTTCATGTACATAAAGCCCTTCCCCATTGTGATGTTTCACCAGTCAACAAATATGGGACCCCTTTGCCTGTATATCAGTGGACCCATCTCTTGCTGAGGTCGGAGTCCTATTACCCTTTCAATCAACAATTTTTGGGACCTACGATGCACATTCTAACAGGGTCTAGCCCTCGGGTGCCTCTCTGCCTTAGAGATAAAGTGGTACTGGAGAAAAAAGGGGATGTGTTTCAATTGACACAAGGGCTTGTGATCCACCTTTTTGGCTTCACAGGGAAGCCCTTCTTGCTGCCCTTTTTCCCTTCGAAGTACCAATTTGCCCTGGAAGTTGCTTGGCAAAGTGACGCGATCGATGAAGCCTATGGCCACGGGTGGAAGTGGGCACACACCTATGACTTCCCCTTCAATATGGGAGTTATAAAGGTCTTTGCCCTAAAGTAGAACATATACCTGGAGGAGAAACTTGTTAATTTTGGTCTGCTCTAAATACCACAGAGGTGGCTCTACGACCCGTTGGACGTGATGAGAGATCATTTGAAAAGCAAGAACTTCCATGCCTGTCCTCACCCCAAAGTCTTGGAGCAGAGGAATAACCCCAATGGCATCCAATAACCCCAATGGCACAGACCTGGAGTGGCACTTAGAGGATATGAGGACGTTGCCTCCTTGGCATGATTTCTACCCTATGGAGGTTGAATTCGACCCAGACCAGTACCCACTCCCAACTCCTGACTCCACTTTCTGGAGAAAAGCAAGGGACAATTTAAAGGAGGAGTTGAAGGACTGGGATGAGGAGCAGTTAAGAGAATGGTGGATTATGAGAGTCCATCACCGAAAGATGAATTCTTTCGGGCTTCTAACAATGGACAGGGAATTCGTAATTGTGTATCAGACCAATATTGGGTCTTGGAAACCCTTGTCCTTCACCGATTTCATTCCACCGACCACCCCAAGTTTAGACGAAGGTCCCGGGAAGACTGATAATGCTCCTAAAGAAAAAGCGGCCAGGGCCACACCTAAAGCTTTACCACAGAGTCCATCGGAAGATCTTGAGACGGTGATTGAAGAATAAGAGCAACCCCTCAAGAGGAGGAAAATAAAGGAGTGAGAACCTACCCAGGCACCCTCGAACTTCCCAAAACGACCACGTACAGGCATGCCGAGCACCCCTGTCGAAATATTAGTATCAGGTTCGGCCGAAGTAAACAATGAAGGAATTCCACCAAGTGTCGAAGCAATCCTAGACATAGATGTCATCGACGTGGAGGAACTCATAGAGGTCATGGAAGCTGAGAGTATTGAGGCCCAGAAGGAACAAACACCAATCACCCAAGAGATCGCCATGACCACTCTGCCAAGAGGGCACGTAGGTACATTTTCTTCATCCTATGCTCTAGTTGCTCGTAAGTCCACCCCAGCCCTGGCCAAAAGCTCTCACCCATCCACCCTGCCTCCACAAGGTCAGTCACCTCCTTACGTCGTGCCCCTAACTACTCCCCCTAAGTCTTCCAGCCAGGACAAACCTGTCGAAGCCACTTCGCCCAACCACACCGCTAATCCTCCAATCATCGACCAAGATGAAGCTAATAGTCCAATACAGAACCCTGAGGCTCATTATTCTATTGTACATAACATGTTCCCACTCGTCAAAGCCCCTGTCACCCCTGTTGTCGAACCTTCGGGTGAGGATATCCCTTTCAACTCCCTATATTTGTTCAATCCCTCGGCTTTAGACCCAGCCGCATTCGACTCTGAGTTGTCCTCAATACGGGAGCCCCCCTTGGCCAAAAAACTCCTCCAAGCCCGACAAAACATAGAGAGAATGTTGAAAGAGGCAAGAAAGAAAAGGGGGCATTCGATCGCTCAAGTTGAGAAATGTGCCGTCTTTGACTTTGAGGCGGGAAAGGTGCATAAAGTAAAGAAAATACCCAAAGTCCAAAAGCCCCTGGATGAAATGACTCTAGCGGACTATGAATATCAAGATAAAGAAAAGGACCTGGAGCATCTGAACGTGGACGAGGAGTCCGCCTCTATGCACATTGGAATCAAGACCTTCAAGGTGCACACCAACATTGCCAAAAAGCACAGGTTCAAAGCTGAGAGTATTAACATCAAGCTGGAGGAGGAGCTAGCAAGGACTCACTCCAAATTGGCAGAGGCCGAAGGGCAGTGCAAGCTGATGTGGAAAGAAGCACACACCCTAAAGCTATAGATAGCACAGCTGGAATGCATAGATGAGAATCGAGCACAAAGGCAGGTCAAAAATGATTTGAGGGTCAAGGAGCTTGAAAGTAGGATATTGCAAGCTCAGATCCAGCTACACGAGAAGGAAGGCCTAGGGCTATTTGATAGGAGCAAAATCAAAGAGATTCGCTCATGTCTACTCAAGAATTTTAGGTCTCGGGCTGTTAGTGCCCTTTCAGTTTTAGTTTACACCGTAGAAGCCCAGGTTGTTGTTGTCGAAGGAGGACCAATCGTCGAAGAAGTCATTCAGAATGTCAGAGCCTGACTCAAGCTGGCCCTAAAGGTCCAAGATGCAAGGTATCAATATTTGAAGCTCACAGCAATGAATCAGACAGCAAGGGATTGGTCAACAGCCCAAGACACAGTTCACACCTTTTTCTCCATAAGCCAAGAAGGTTCAAAAGGCAAAAATCCTACTGGATGCATTCGAAAGCGAGAGGCGTGCGTCAATGGGCTACTTCGAAGACCTTTTCTCCCTAGGCTTCCCAAGCTTCACGGATGATGATGGAAAGCCCTTAGCCAAGGAAGAAATCATGCTGAAGTGGTAGCAGTTTGAAGAAAACGTCTCAAAGATAGATGAGTGGGCCAAACCTATAACAGGGAAGTCGGTTGCTGATTACATACTGATATACTGTAAAATTGTCACTTCCCTAAATGATCTATATACCAGGTCCCAGCATGTAAAAATCGGGTAGATCAATAGGTTTCGTGCCTTGGTTAAATCTCTAGGATATCAGGAGCTGTTCACGAAAAAGGTCTGGTCTCAGATTCGTCGAACCTTAAGAAACATCCGCGTTCACCTGGCCCCATTGCCAACGGCTGAAGACATAGCAGAAGCAATGGCGATAGGAGAGGAAGAAGCAGAAGCAGGAGAAGAGGAAGAAGAGGGACAAGTTGTGGAAGCATCCCCAGAAAAGGAACAAGGAGAAGGGTCTGGAGGTAACTTTGGCCCAATGGATGAAAGCTGAGGGTTCTACCACCGAGACGAGCTCGTTGCCCCGCGAGCCACCAAGAATGTTGACAATATTGTCACATTCCACCAAGGGGCAGAAAAATTAAAAACTTTGTATGATATTTGTTTTGAAAATTTTCTTTGTTTATAAGTTATAGCAATTTTGATTTCCTATCGCCCCCTAGTGGAAAAAATGAAAAGAAAATAACTTCGGGCCCGAAGCACTTCCAATCATCACTTCGGGCAAGAAGTTGGCCGAAGATACAAAGATAACGCTTTGCACCCAAAACATTTTTGGCAGCCGCTTCGGGCGGAAGTTTTGCGAAGCGGCATCCAAACAACTTTGCCAAAGGAGAAAAGATAGCCCGAATCGGCTAAGGCAAAGAAAATACTTCGGGCCCGAAGTATTTCTAAAATCCACTTCGGCAAGATTTCTCCCGAAGCGGTGCAAGTCGAGAAAGTGTTTCGGCCGAAACTCCCCCGAACCGCCTTTTCAAAAGAAGATCGGCCCGAAGCATTTTTTCTCGACCCGTCAGCGAAGCGGTCTTGCCCCCGAAGCAGCGAAGGATAGAAAAGGATTGGCTTCGGCACTCCATGCCCCCAAAGTAATTTTGCGAAGTGAAAATCAGCGAGGCACTTTCCAGGAACACTTCCCAAGTTGGGCATTTCCCAAGGCAGTCAGAGAGCCTCATAAATGCATATTTTCTTGCCCGATAAGCCCGCTGCTCATTTTTGGCAATTGGATGCGAAGTATCAGTCCAAAAAGGAGAGACCAACAAGCATGGCCACCACTTGAGCACCGCACCTACAATCCAAGGACACCCAGGTGGCTCATTTAATGCATCTTTCCTCGATTGACTCGGTCTCCATTACCAATTTTGATAGCCGATTTGAGGGATCATTCGCAGCAGCAGCGAGGCACCGATTTCTTAGGGCCCGAGGGTGTACTCCACCATTTTTTAATAATGATTCAGAGGGTCGGGTCCTCTATAAAAACCCAGGCCTTGTAATGTAAAAAGGGGGGAACTTTCTGCTAGAAAGCTGCTGTAACTTGATGTCCTACATCTAATACTAAAGATTTTTGTACTCCATTTCTCTCTTTTATGCTACCTTCTGTGCTTAATTCTTTTGTTTGTCTGCACTCGTATACTGAGACTCTGAATCCTGAATCCGGTGTGTGATTGGGGACTATACCCTAAAATTTGCCCTAAAGGATACATAGGAGAGGAAAAATGTCCCTATTGCCTTCTTTTATGCTGCCTGGTGGATCGAGGTTTCTATTATTCCCTCGTCTTAATCGTTGTTACTCTGAACCCTAAATTCCAGTGAGAGAGAGAGGAGAACCCTATGAACCCGTCCAAAGGATACATAGGAAGGTCGGCATTGCGTTTATTTTGTCTATTCTTGGTGTTCTTTGCTGCTATTCGAGTTATTAGTGAGTGATTGTGCTTCCTATTCTTCCCCACCTTGAATCATCAATCTCTAACCCTTACCCCTTTTTATTTATTTCTCTAACCCAAACTCCTTTTATCTCTTTCCTGCACTCTTATCTCAAACCCCAAAAGTATATTAGTATAGGAGCCGGCCTTCTCCGAAGATTGGCACGAGGGGCATCTCTTCCCTTCGGCATTTCAATGTTGGTTGCAGGTCCAGGGCATGCAAACCCACTGAAAGTCCTTTCCTGTGCGGATTTGATGACCAAC
>JAQPPZ010006941.1:0-10809 GCA_028583015.1 Wollemia nobilis
TCCCCATAATATCACCTTATGAAGGCAACTCTTGGAATAATTGTCTATTTCTCTCCTTACATATCTAGGAGATGCATCCTTTCCTATTCCACACATAATAAAAACCTCTCATACCTTCTGCATTATCATCCTGCCATTTGTATAATTAACTCTTGGATCTCTATTTGCACACTTTATTCTATGATAATTTGTAGACTCCTAAATTTACACACTTACACACATAGTTACATGATACTTGTGCACATCCTACACATAGATACATACATGAATGGGAAATATAAATCATATTCCTAAACTATTAACTCAAATCTTATCCTAATATTCACATATTTAAAATTGTATCATAAGCTACCATGGGGTACATTAGCATACCAAATAATGTAATATTATCCAACACCCCCCTATATTACATTATTTGGTTATTGAACCTTTTCGTGAACTTGACCATTTCTCTTGCGGGGTTGTCTCTTATGCATCCTTGATGGATGATTATTTTCATTTCTGTTGTGCACATGATTTATTCTTTGTCTGTATTGCATTCTTTGCATCTGATGAAATCTAGGGTATTGCCTTAGATTAGATACATAAGTGCTTGGACAGAACCTTGCTATGTGCCCTTGACCATTACACTTAAAACATTGCACATGTTGTATTCCCTGTCTGTATTACATTCTGTGTGTCTGATGAAATCTATGGTCTTGCCTTAAATTGGATACAAAAGTGCTTGGACAAAACCTTGCTATGTGCCCATGGCCATTACATTTAAAACATTGCACAGGGTGTTCACTCAGGAAATCAGATGTGTTTTTATCAGCATAACTCTTTGATCTATTATTCTGTCCATAGTAAAATGCCTTATGACCATAGCAGTTGCATTTAGAACAATAGCCATTAAAAGCATTATTATTAAAAGAGTGAGAGTGAGAGAACCTCTTTTGCTGTGGTTGCTTTGTTGTAGATCTTATTTGATGCTTTCTTCCTTTTGAAGATTTAGCTTCAACCTTGAACTTCTTCTTCTTTGCATATTTGGAAGATGAAGGTTGTTCAGCTTCATATCCAAGACCAAACTTAGCCGTGGAGCTTCTTTGTTGCTTTATCATTGTATCTAGCAACTCTGTGCTCTTCTCAAATTTGAGATTTACATTGGCCTCTTCTAGTTGTTTCTTCAATGAACAATCTCTTCTTCTTGTTGGCAGCAAACAATCTCTTTCTCATTGATTTGAGACCTGAGAATATCTTCAATCCTTTTGTACTGTTCTACTTGCAGCTTTAGATCA
The DNA here is from genome assembly GCA_028583015.1 of Wollemia nobilis. Lineage (NCBI taxonomy): Eukaryota > Viridiplantae > Streptophyta > Pinopsida > Araucariales > Araucariaceae > Wollemia > Wollemia nobilis. The sequence continues at coordinate 1,278 of JAQPPZ010006941.1, forward strand.
ATAATAACTTTGTTAGATTCCTCTTCACTTGTGCTGCATACATCATCCAGGTGTGTCTTCAAGGCTTCTTCTAATTTCTTGGCCTTTTGAATTTGTATGAAGAGATCTTCAATCTCATCTCCATATTCTTCTAACTTCTTGGACATTATTTTGTTCTTTTTACTTTCTAAACCCAACTCTTCAAGTGCAGCGATCAAATCACCTCTTAGATTAACTTCAGCCTCAGCCTCAAGTTTTTCATCATATTCCTGTTCTTCTTCAGTGTTTTCATTGCATGCTTCAGAATTCACTTCTTCTACCTTCTCTAGTTCAGTTTTCTCTCCCATAGGAACTGAAACTGGCTGAGATGCCCTTTTGGAGGAGGATCTGTTCTTTTTAGCCATTGAGTGCTAATCCAAGATCAACCCTGACTGATTTAGTCAAAACTAGGAACTTGGCTCTGATACCAATTATTAGTCTTACAATGGCACTCGAGAGGGGGGGTGAATCAGTGCAGCTATTTAAAAACTTAAATCTTCATCTCTTAATTCAGAACTAATGAATGCTTAAAACCAGATGCAACAAATGTAACAAGATAGCAACACATAACACAAGATTTAACGAGGTTCACCAGTTTTGGCTACTCCTCAAAAATAGACTGCTTGGACTCCCATCCAAATCCAGCCTTTGCAAAGCACCAACTTTACAAACAGTTTACCAACACCAACTGGAAGGAGCACCAACCCCTAATTTATCTGCACCAATAGAAAGGAGCACCAACCCCTGATTCCAAGCACCAACTTGGACTTCTATTTTAAATCTTGATTGACATAAAAATGCCTTCTGTGTTACAAGACCCTCACTGGTCTATCTTTACTCAAATCAATCTCATGGAAGCATACACTCTTTTAAAGCTCTTCTTACTGCACACTTACAGCCTTTTCTTCTAGCTTACTCTTGCAGCTCTCACAGCTCTGTTGCACTCTTTATGCTGCACTCTCTATGCTGCACTCTCTATGCTACACTCTCTATGTTGCACTCTCTATGTTGCACTCTCTATGCTGCATTCTTTATGTTGCACTCTCTTTCTACTCTTATCTCCTCTCTCTCATTTCAGCCATGCTTTTATTCATCCTTTTTCACAGCACATTTCCTCTATTCTGCAACACGCTGCTCTCTCTTCCCGCACAGAGCTCAACGCTCTCTTACAGCACACTTTTTCAACCTACTTTTCTCAGCACATTTTCTCTCTATTTTTGTGGCACTTTTCACTATCAGACAGCACATTGCTCTTTCTCCTCACGCACGGAGCTCAACACTCTCTTACCGCCCGAGCACTACCCCCCCCCCCCCCCCTTTCTCCACCCCCCCCCCCCCCCACATTACTTCATGCAAACCTGCTTTTATAACAGAGTTCTCTTTCTATTTTTGACTTCTATATTTTTGCATGCAGCTTATTAATAGAAACGACTTCTTTATTCTCCCATGCAATCTTATTAATAGAACGGTTCTTTGAAACATTTCTCTGTCCGACTCTTGGTCTTCTTCTGACGACTTTCAGTAACCACCGCTGCATGAAATTTCTTTATAACGGCTCCTGTAACTGCAGTAAAGACTTCTGTTTACTGTCACTGTAACTGCCCCTGTAACTACTGTAATTACTTCAGATCACTGTTCTTCTTTTAGCTGCATGATTTCTACTTTCAACACCCCTACATTTGCAATTACACTAACTTTAGTTAACTCTTCTAATATTTGTTGCATGACTTTGTCATGAAATCGTGACATCTTCTGTCTCTTTTTCCTCTTTACTTCGGCTTTTACCCATGAAACTAAGACATGTCGCAAAATCATGACAATTTTTGCCTCTTTGTCCACTTCTTCGCTTGCACCTGAAAACCAAACATGTCATGAAATCGTGACACTTTTCACTTCCTTACACTCTACTTTGCTTGCACTAGAGAAAACATGACATGTCACAAAATCGTGACATCTTTCTCTGCCTTGTGCCTTTTCTGCCTTCTGCCCTCGAAAACGGAACATGTCACGAAATCATGACATCTTTCTCTACCTTGTGCCTTTTCTGTCTTTGGCCAACGAAAACAAAACATGTCACGAAATCGTGACACTTTTCTCTTCCTTGCACTTCTCTTTGAACATGTCATGAAATCGTGACACTTTCTTTCCTTGGCACTTTCTCTTCAACATGTCGCAAAATCATGACACTTTCTCTCCTTGGCACTTTCTCTTCGAACCTATCATGAAATCGTGACACTTTCTCTCCTTGCACTTTCTTTCGAACATGTCACGAAATCATGACACTTTCTCTCCTTGGCACTTTCTCTTCGATCCTGTTGTGAAATCGTGACACCTTTCCTTCCTAACTGTCACAAAATCATGCACTTCTTCCTTGCACTTCTCTAAACATGTCATGAAATCATGACAGTCTTCCTTGCACTTTCTAAACATGTCACGAAATCGTGACAGTCTTCTTTGCCTATGCCTCTTCTTCAAACATGTCACGAAATCGTGACAGTTTTTCTACTTGCCTCATTCTCTGCCAACATGTCACGAAATCATGACAGTTTTTCTACTTGCCTCCTTCTCTGCCAACATGTCACGAAATCGTGACAATTTTCCTTGCACCTTCTCTCTCCTCGTCCATGTCACGAAATCATGACAATTTTGCTTACGCCTTCTCTCTCCTCGTCCATGTCATGAAATCGTGACAATTTTCTTACGCCTTCTCTCTCCTCGTCCATGTCACGAAATCGTGACAATTTTTCTTGCGCCTTCTCTCTCCTCGTACATGTCGTGAAATCATGACAATTTTGCTTGCGCCTTCTCTCTCCTCGTCCATGTCGCGAAATCGTGACAATTTTGCTTGCGCCTTCTCTCTCCTCCGATATGTCACGAAATCATGACAATTTTTCTTGCGCCTTCTCTCTCCTTGTTCATGTCACGAAATCGCATTAAACATGTCGCGATATCGCGACAGTTTTCTTACTTGTCTTTTTCTTTGATTTTCTGAATCTGGGCCACTTCTTTCTTCTTGGAAATTCATTGTACATGTTCTAACTGACCTCTAAACTCTTGTCCACTGCATCAACCGATCATCTACCCCCCCCTGCATCAACCGATCTATCTGTCTGTGTTGACAACAATGACAATACTTTGGCTACACCTTGCTCATCAATCAACTCCTATCCATTCCTATCCATTGCATCAACTGATCAACCTGACTGTGTTGACAACAATGACAATACTTTGGTTGCACCTTGCACATCAATCTCCCCCTTTGGAATTGTTGGCAACACACGTAATTGAGTGCAATTACCTGTAATTCTTCTCCCCCTTTGACAATAATACCAAAGGGCGGCTGCAAAACTCCCCCTGAGTCCATGCACAACATTCTCAGGCAAAAATTATTATAGTTAGCAAAAATCATAAACATGAGCAATAAGGTAAACAAATGCATAAATGCTCCCCCTGAGAATTTGATCCCGATAGCTAGTCAATTCTTAGACTATTCTTGGGAATATGTGACCACTTCATTTCACGCTGTCTTCTGAGCCTCAACCCTCTGTACTCTGTCATAGGCTCACTAAGAACCTCTCTGTCCAAATCAGCTCACAAGTTCATCAAGAAAAACTTGCTTAGCATGAACCCACAAAGAGAATTGTTAGAGACCCAATGTGATCCATCAACCTCATAGAAGCATAAAGAGAATTGTTAGAGACTCAATATGTTCTATACTTAACTCCCATTCTCAATCTCATCTCAATCTCAATCTCAAAAGAATAAGATAGATGAAGTATGCTTTTCTCAAGAACATGAAACACAACCCAACAATTGCCAACCATGCAATAACTCATCTAACAATGATACTCATGTTCTTTCCACAACCAATATCTATTCTCAACCAATTAGGGCTTTAACAACAATGCTTATAGACAAGGTTTAACCACCATTATTCAACTCAAGATTAACCTTGAAGCATTCAACCATTCACTACATGAAAAGGAAACTAGTAGACATCCTTTTCCTTCCAAAGGTATTTGAACAAAACAACCACCAACATAAATCACCAATGCAAAGAATAACTTGCTCAAATCAATCTCAATGGAGTAAGCCCAAATCATGTATCAAGTAAAGCATTAACTTGATCAAAACAACCTCTATGAAGACAACTCAACCATCAATCTCAAAATAGCCAACTAAGGGTTTCACCATCTCAATGCAAGTAGCAAGACTTGCTAACATAAACCCTAGTGCAAAATGCTTCCTCTTCCTCAACCAGAATTATGCATTCACCCAAAGAAAACTCATCAATAATTTTAATGCATAAACGATCTTCACTATCCAAAAACTGGGATTTACACCAACAAGAATACCTAGTAGACAACCTTTTACCTCCAAACTCAATTTCAGAAAATACACCATCAACAATATACATGGAAGAAGTTGCCCATACCTTTGTTTGAGGAAGAAGAGAATAGTTCTTCAACCTGTTACCAACACCACCCTCAACTTTGCCACCAAGTTAGGGTTAGATTATAGAAGTAACCACAAAAATATTTATTCCATTAAAACACCTTATGACTCCAATCCTTAGAAGTCAACTATCAAAGAATATATAAAGCATACAAACAATATATCCTTTTACACCTTATTCAAACTCATACTTCTGGACCGTTACCTCTAGCGTTGGAACCTCAATCTGCACGTAGTCATCAACTCTCGGTATTCTGCTTCCTCAGGCAATATCTCGCATTCCTCAAATAATGCAAGACCTTCTTAGGTGCATAGGCATCTTGTCCTCCTAGGCGCTTCACTACCTGGGCGCTATTCTTTCAACGTCTCTGCCTTGCATGTGCCACTTGGCACTCTTGACCAACTGGGAGCTAGTGCCACTGATTGCTTTGACTCTGGCACTCTTACCCCTAACTCTCCATTTATCTTCCCACTCAGAACATGGATTCTATTTTACCTATAGATTGGGAATGTTACAGGCTTCAAAACCAGCACCTGCTAGCTTATGCTTCCATGAAACGTCGACCTGTGATGCATGTTCTATCCCAGATAACGCCTATCAGCTGCTGCATCGAAACATAAGTGTGCACGCATGTTGTTCTTATAACCAAAAAATGAACACATCAATTTAAAACAACCTTCACTATCTCCACAAACATCTATATGAACTGAAAAACACACTTGACAACTATACAACAATATCCCGACTACTGGTCTTTCATCCTCAGATACCCAGACAAATACATAGGAGCATTAAAATAAAACTTTAATATTGCTCCCCCTGAGGATGTGCCACCTGGAGCTGCTTAATGCAGTAGAGGAGTAATCTCCTTCTGTCCAAGGAGACACGAATTCCTTTCTTCTGTCTTTCTCCAGACTTTCTTGAACTTGGGCTTGAGTTTTTCAACTACATCCCTATTTTGCCCCTGTTCGTGAACTTGAACATTTCTCTTGCGGGGTTGTCTCTTGTGCATTCTTGATGGATGATTATTTTCTTTTCTTTTATGCACATGATTTATTCTCTGTCTGTATTGCATTCTTTGAGTCTGATGAAATCTAGGGTTTTGCCTTAGATTAGATACAGAAGTGCTTGGACAGAACCTTGCTATGTGCCCTTGACCATTGCATTTAAAACATTGCACATGTTTTATTCCCTGTCTGTATTGCATTCTGTGTGTATGATGAAATCTATGGTCTTGCCTTAGATTGGATACAGAAGTGCTTGGGCAAAACCTTGCTATGTGCCCTTGGCCATTACATTTAAAACATTGCACAGGGTGTTCACTCAGGAAAGCAGATGTGTTTTATCAGCATAACTCTTTGATCTATTATTCTATCCACAATAAAATGCCTTGTGACCATAGCAGTTGCATTTAGAACAATAGCCATTAAAAGCATTATTATTAAAGGAGTGAGAGTGAGAGAACCTCTTTTGTTGTGGTTGCTTTGTTGTAGATCTTCTTTGATGCTTTCTTCCTTTTGAAGATTTAGCTTCAACCTTGAACTTCTTCTTCTCTGCATATTTGGAAGATGAAGGTTGTTCAGCTTCATATCCAAGACCAAACTTAGCCGTGGTGCTTCTTTGTTGCTTTATCATTGTATCTAGCAACTCTGTGCTCTTCTCAAATTTGAGATTTACATTGGCCTCTTCTAGTTGTTTCTTCAATGAAACAATCTCTTCTTCTTGTTGGTAGCAAACAGTCTCTTTCTCATTGATTTGAGACCTGAGAATATCTTCAATCCTTTTGTACTTGTTCTACTTGCAGACTTTAGATCAACAATAACTTTGTTAGATTCCTCTTCACTTGTGTTGCATACATCATCCAGGTGTGTCTTCAAGGCTTCTTCTGATTTCTTGGCCTTTTGAACTTGTAGGAAGAGATCTTCAATCTCATCCCCATATTCTTCTAACTTCTTGGACATTCTTTTGTTCTTTTTCCTTTCTAAACCCAACTCTTCAAGTGCAGCAATCAACTCACCTCGTAGATTTACTTCAGCCTCAGCCTCAAGGTTTTCATCATATTCCTGTTCTTCTTCAGTGTTCACTTCTTCTACCTTCTCTAGTTCAGTTTTCTCTCCCATAAGAACTGAAACTGGCTGAGATGCCTTTTTGGAGGAGGATCTATTCTTTTTAGCCATTGTGTGCTAATCAAAGATCAACCCTGACTGATTTAGTCAAAACTGGGAACTTGGCTCTGATACCAATTGTTAGTCTTACAATGGCACTGAGAGGGGGGGTGAATCAGTGCAGCTATTTAAAAACTTAAATCTTCATCTCTTAATTCAGAACTAATGAATGCTTAAAACCAGATGCAACAAATGTAACAAGATAGCAACACATAACACAAGATTTAACGAGGTTCACCAGTTTTGGCTACTCCTCAAAAATAGACTGCTTGGACTCCCATCCAAATCCAGCCTTTGCAAAGCACCAACTTTACAAACAGTTTACCAGCACCAACTGGAAGGAGCACCAACCCCTAATTTATCTGCACCAATAGAAAGGAGCACCAACCCCTGATTCCAAGCACCAACTTGGACTTTTATTTTAAATCTTGATTGACATAAAAATGCCTTCTATGTTACAAGACCCTCACTGGTCTATCTTTACTCAAATCAATCTCATGGAAGCATACACTCTTTTACAGCTCTTCTTGCTGCACACTTACAACCCTTTCTTCTAGCTTACTCTTGCAGCTCTCACAGCTCTGTTGCACTCTTTATGCTGCACTCTCTATGCTGCACTCTCTATGCTGCACTCTCTATGTTGCACTCTCTATGCTGCACTCTCTATGCTGCATTCTTTATCTCACTCTCTTTTTCACTCTTATCTCACTCTCTGCATTTCAACCATGATTTGTATTTACTTTTTCACAGCTCTTTTTCTCTATTCTGCAACACGCTACTTTTTGTACCCGCACAGAGCTCAACGCTCTCTTACAGCACACTTTTTCAACCTACTTTTCTCAGCACATTTTCTCTCTATTTTTGTGGCACTTTTCACTATCAGCAGCACGCTGCTCTTTTTCCTCACGCACGGAGCTCAACACTCTCTTACCGCCCGTAGCACTATCTCACTCTCCTACGCCCCTTTTTCCCTCTCAGCCGCCCCCCCCCCCCCCCCGAATTACCTCATACAAACCTGCTTTTATAACCGTGTTCTCTTTCTATTTTTGACTTCTATATTTTCGCATGCAGCTTATTAATAGAAACGGCTTCTTTATTCTCCCATGCAATCTTATTAATAGAACGGTTATTTGAAACATTTCTCTGTCCGACTCTTGGTCTTCTTCTGACGACTTTCAGTAACCACCGCTGCATGAAATTTCTTTATAACGGCTCCTATAACTGCAGTAACGACTTTTGTTTACTGTCACTGTAACTGCCCCTGTAACTGTCGTAATTACTTTAGTTTACTTATTCTTATTTAACTGCATGATTTCTCTTTGCAACACCCCCTGCAACTGCAGTTCTGACTTTAGTTAATTGTTTGTGTTCTAGTTCTGTTGCGACCTGTCACGAAATCGTGACACTTCTGTCTCTTTCTGCCCTTCTCACCTTTTACCCGCAAAAATACAGCATGTCATGAAATCGTGACATTCTCGGCCTCCTTGTTCACCTCTTGTCTTGTCGCCACAAAAACCAGACATGTCACGAAATCGTGACACTTTTTGCTTCCGTACACTCTACTTGGCTTGCTCTAGAGAAAACAAGACATGTCACAAAATCGTGACATCTTTCTCTGCCTTGTGCCTTTTCTGCCTTCTACCCACAAAAATGGAACATGTCGCGAAATCGTGACATATTTCTCTACCTTGTGCCTTTTCTGTATTTGGCTAGCGAAAACACAACATGTCATGAAATCGTGACACTTTTCATTTCCCTGCACTTCTCTTCGACCCTGTCGTGAAATCATGACACTTTCTTTCCTTGGCACATTCTCTTCGATCCTGTCACGAAATCGTGACACTTTCTCTCCTTGGCACTTTCTTCTTCGATCCTGTCATGAAATCGTGACACTTTCTTTCCTTGGCACTTTCTTTTCGATCCTATCACGAAATCGTGACACTTTCTCTCCTTGGCACTTTCTCTTCGATCCTGTCACGAAATCGTGACACCTTTCCTTGTGCTAACTAAACATGTCACAAAATCACAACAGTATTCCTTGCACTTTCTAAACATGTCGCAGAATCACGACAATCTTCCTTGCACTTTCTAAACAGGTCACAAAATTGCGACAGTCTTCTTTGTCTGCGCCTCTTCTTCAAACATGTCACAAAATCATGACAGTTTTTCTGCTTGTCTCCTTCTCTGCCAACATGTCACGAAATCACGACAGTTTTTCTACTTGCCTCCTTCTCTGCTAACATGTCATGAAATCATGACAATTTTCCTTGCGCTTTCTCTCTTCTCGTCCATGTCACAAAATCGTGACAATTTTGCTTGTGCCTTCTCTCTCCTCGTCCATGTCGTGAAATCGTGACAATTTTGCTTGTGCCTTCTCTCTCCTCGTTCATGTCGTGAAATCACGACAATTTTGCTTGCGCTTTCTCTCTCCTCGTTCATGTCGCGAAATCATGACAATTTTGCTTGTGCCTTCTCTCTCCTCGTTCATGTCATGAAATCGTGACAATTTTGCTTGTGCCTTCTCTCTCCTCGTTCATGTCGTGAAATCACGATGTTTTTCTCTCTGCCTTCTTTCTTCTCAACCTGTCGCGATATCGCGACAGAAAACATGTCGCGATATCGCGATAGTTTTCTTACTTGTCTTTTTCTTTGATTTTCTGAATCTGGGCCACTTCTGTCTTCTTGGAAATTCACTGTACATGTTCTGACTGACCTCTGAACTCGTGTCCACTGCATCAAGTGATCTATCTGTCTGTGTTGACAACAATGACAATACTTTTGCTGCACCTTGCTCATCAATAAACTCCTATCCATTCCTGTCCATTGCATCAACTGATCAACCTAACTGTGTTGACAACAATGACAATACTTTGGTTGCACCTTGCACATCAAT
>JAQPPZ010006942.1:0-10258 GCA_028583015.1 Wollemia nobilis
TAAAAAAATTGTCATATCAATTTAGAAAAATTTTCAAGTAGCTCGAAGACCTTCTTGTAGACACCAAAACAGCACCAATCCGATTATGTGACTGCAAACACTGATCGCTTTGACAAACACAGCCCCCAGGGCAGCCCTCAGAGGTTAAACAGTGGTCCTAACCACTTTCATAGCAATTTTGTAAGGTCAAGAGGCAATTTGGCACATTCAGGCACTTTGCTCAGTATTCGTCTCACCCAGGGACGAATACTAACCGGGATTCGTCTCACCCAGGGACGAATTCTAAATTCATCTTTGGTCAGGACGAATTCCAGGTTTAACGGGCAAAAAGAAGAATGCCGCCAAGTGGCAGCCGAGGACAGTCAATTATTGCCTCCTGCCGTGCATGCGCGTGTAGGTGGGTAGGTTGGCAGTTAGAGGACTGTCACAAGGGCAGTCATGGAAGCCCAAGTCAGGGAGGAGTCTCCTCCCTCTTGGGAAGGCATGGCCGCCACATGGCATCCCTGCATGCCCCTCCAAAGAGACCCCCTGGGTCTATAAAATGGTGGACTTTCCCACCCAAATAAGGACAAGTTGGAGGCATTTTCAAGCAACGAAGTGCTGCCAAATTGAACACCCTATTGCACCCTTTTTCGATTCACCCTTTCACATCCATTAATCTCTTTCGCAAGAGAGGTTATTGGGTGGCTTTTGGAAGCGTGGATCCGAACCCAAACCCAACATTTGACCACCTTAATCCACCAATTTGCCGACAACCCAATCCTAAGAGATTTTGGGCCCATCCCTAGTGGATTGGTGCCAAAATCAAGTTCCAACGGTGGGCGGCCCACTTGGGCACCCCACACTTTTTTTTAAGTTTCATTTTAATCTATTATGTTATCACTTGTTTATCTTCCATTACATTTTATGCTATTTAGATAGCTCACAATCTTGATTTCAGAAGACATTTATCAAATATTATCATGCTTTGTCGATTTTGTGGCCCTCACTAACTTGCAGGTAGCGACGTCGAATTCCCATGGATAGAGGCCAAATTGGGAGAATCCGACCATCTGGGTCATCCCAAAATGGCCCCAATTACTTAACCCCTCTATTTGTAGGTGTTTTGGAGGTCCCGAGGTTCGACATTTAGATGGCATCAACTCGACTTTTCATCACAGGAGAATTCGTCCTACCCGGGGACGAATTACAGCAGAATTCATCCTGCCCAGGGACGAATTCCAGTTGAATGCAAATTGGCCGACTGTTTCAATGGCGGTGGCCCTCTGGTAAGGTCTTTTGGTCTCTGTCAGATTTGCAGGTGATTTAGATTCATTTTACTCATCATTTCGATAATCTTTTACATGCATCTTTTGTTAATTTCAAGGAACAAACTTTTCCTATTTGCAGCAGGTGCTACTAACGCCTTTGTTGTTTCTTTGAACGCAGGAGGAGCAGCAAGGATCGAGGATTCATCAACATAAGCGGCGGCAACACTTTGGCCCGCCCATTTCAAATGTGGGCATGCGGAAGAAGGATTATTGATCACGATTGTAACCAAATCTATTTAACGCTCCTAACCCCTAAAAAGGGAGGAGGCGATTTTGTAACCGAGGTTAAAGAGTTAAATAAAAGGGTTGTGACTTCTCTAAATTCTTGTATCTCATTTCAATCAATTTGCCTCTTTCGTTTAATGCACTTCACATTTTAGGACTTAAGCGTTAGTTTTGATTTTGAATGCATCGAAATAGTTTTCCTTTCAAAACTTCTGGAATCTCATGCTTTCAGTGGCGATCACGGTGGGACCCTGTCCCCTGGTTTTTAAGATCAAGTAACTGATCCATTTTTGTGTTTGGTGCTTGACAGGTACCATTTTTTAAAGCAGACTGTTATTCGTCTTTGACTATGACGAATACTTTACTGTAATTCGTCTGACCCTGAGACGAATTCAAATTCATCTCAGACAGGGACGAATTCTGTTCTGTAATTCGTCTCACAGAGGGACGAATTTTTGTCTATAAATTTTCAGAGCCGAAGATCAGAAACAGCAAGTCTGGGCAGAAAAGAGGTAAGGTTCCAAAACTGTCCCTGTCATTTTTTGATTTTTTGTTTCTATTTTCTATCAACTTTTGCTTGCTTAGGGAAAGTTGGTTGCTTGCATGTTTCAATTTTAATTAAAATAAACCACACACACATCACGTGGTATCTTTAAACCAAGGAGCTGGTCGTAAGACCCCAGCCCTTGATCAAGACCAACGGTGGGTTCATCACCACCTTGGCTTGATTTTGCATCCATTTCCCCGATTGTCACCGTTGTTAGGCGTAAATCCCGATGAAAGCTGACCGAGTGTCGCCGGGGTGATTCCCATGCGTGCGAGGATAAGTCTTCTATGGTAGGTGTCATTAACAGGACAATCCCCCTTCCGTACCGCCTATGTTCCACGTACCATCTGCTCTCACGTACCTATAGTTTCCCTCTCGTAAGGGCGGGTATATAGAGAGGTTGGTATATCGGTCCAGAAATGGTATATTGAAGGGGCGACCATTTATGGGAGTCATATGAGCCAACATTCTGCATTTAAACGTTCTTCAAAACTTTCAAAAACAAAACAAAATCATCAAAATGCACTAAAACCAGTTTAGGACACACCATTAATATTTAAAAGAGATAATCACCATTTGTGTATGTGTGTGTTCATTTCTGCTTAGTGTAACAAAAAAAAATCAAGAAAAATCATAAACAAAAGATAAAAATCTATGCATTTTGTCACTCGCTCCAAAAGCTCCAAGGATTCCCGCAATCGCTTGGTCATCCCCAAAATGCCCCAAAGGTGTCCATGAACCCTTTGGTCAACCCAAGAGCACCCCAAAGGTGCCCATAAGTGATGCAGGAGCATCCAACAAAATATGGGAAATCTTATATTTTTCCCTAAATTTTAGTGCATCTTGCCGGGGCCATAACTTCTCAACCGTAGCTCCGATTGACATGAAATTTTACAGGGAGTTAGTTGGGATAATTTTAAACAAATATAACTCCCTAGAGTTCTATTTGCCCCAAAAAGTCAGTTTTCGGGGCCAAATTCCATCATCTAGTGCCCCAAAATTAGGTTTTAAAATTGATAACCTAATTTTTTATGCTTTTTGAGTTGTTCGGAGGTCAATATCTCCTAATGTATTTAGAGTTAGGACTTGAAACTTCATTTTTGTCTTATCTATGGTAAGAAGGATGCGCACCCCAATTTTGGGCCCCATCTGACTCATTTCAATTTTTAGGGTTTTTTAGAGAGACATCGTCATGGTGCTCACCCGCAGCCAAGCCCAATCATGGGCGGATGCTATGGGGAATATCCAAGGAGGCACAAGTCACCTCCGGTATAGCCCCAAGGATTTGGTCATACCACCTTGGCGGCCTGACACACAAGGCAGACCCCTCCACACCTTAACGGATAAGGACTATAGGGGCACCCCTTCTAGGAGCACTCCTGTTCAGCATAGCACCCAAGCACACACCCTTCCATGAGGGGTACATCCATAGGAGAGCTCCCTTAGATGCTCGCTATGAGTGGTCACCACGCGATGAAGTGCTAGGTCAACATAGGGTTCGACGGGAGGAACCACATGATTACACTATCCCTCCTTCACCCCCTCTAGTTGTCAGGACTACAAGGACAAATCCAGAGCACAAGGCTCCTCAGGTAGGGCGAGCCAACTCCGCCCATCCCTTTTTCACTTATGAAAGAGAGCATGAGGAAAACCCTTACCTTCCTCAAGAGCAATATACATCACGGGAGCAATACGCCTCCGCAAATGCTAGCTATCAGGATCACCTACTGAGGCCAGAGCCTCGGATAAATGCCACTACCTCCAACAGAGGGAGGTGGCCTATAGAGATCTTGGATCACTACGACCGAGATAGATATCTAGGAGAGGCATCTAGCCCTTCTAGACATGAGGCGGTAGGACCAACTATCTTAGAATCTGTCAAGCATTTCGCACATCGGATGCAACTCACGCAACTTGAGCTAGAATGACAATAGTTAGAGCAATGGTATCTTCTAAATAAAGAGCACCTTCTATGCCAGAAGGATGAGTTGTTCCAACACACTATGCAGGAGAGGACTCCAACCCCTCACACGCATAAGACAAAACATTATGAGAGGCACAACCCCCGGGTGCGAGACAAGTCTCCGCGACCTCATCAAGCACCACCCCCGATGCCTCCTAGACATGAGCGGGAGGCTACTCCTATAACCAATGATGGGCGCCTTCCTCAGGAACCCACTCAGGTTTATGGGCCACCCTTAGAAATTCATCAAGAAGCCTCTAAGGAATCGAGCGAGAAGAAGAGCAGGATGAAATGCCCTACCAAGGCATGGGGGTGCTATCCGGCCACCCCTCCATAGGCCCCAAGTTCCTCAACAAGAACCAACCAAAGAGGAGGAGCTCAAATCTCCCGATACATGCAAAGCGCTAGAGCACTTAGAGTCGGTAGAGACCAAGATTTTGGAGCTCCCAAGGCCCAACTTACATGAGGCTCCTTTCGAAGAGGATCAACCTTTAACCGTAGGGCTACCTGATGATGCAGTCCTCCATGTCTCAGAATCTCCAGATTTTGATGAGCTGTACTCACTGGCCGAAGGTGAGGATAAAACAGAGATAGCCCACAACAATCACATGCGACAGCATCGACATCCCATAAATATCAATGAAGCAATTCAATAGCTAAACATAATACTAGGGCATGAGTGGCGCGTTAACCCACCGCAGTGGGACCAAGCGTTACATCCGCCACTTTGGGCATACAAAGATCAACTTCCGCCCAGAGATCCCATAGCAATATCAGTGCCGAGGGTAGATCCTGCCCTCATCTCCGCGCATAGGGCCGATCCATTCGTGCCAATACCTCCAGAGCCAGATCCAGAGCGCAAAGACCATCAAGCTGGGGGTACCTCTATCCCTTGAAGAGCCATAGTCCAAACCAAAAAGCTCCAAGGATTATCGCAATCGCTTGGTCAAACCCAAAAGCTCCAAGGATTATCGCAATCACTTGGTCACCCCAAAAGCTCCAAGGATTATCGCAATCACTTGGTCACCCCAAAAGCTCCAAGGATTATCGCAATCACTTGGTCACCCCAAAAGCTCCAAGGATTATCGCAATCACTTGGTCAACCCAAAAAGCTCCAAGGATTATCGCAATCACTTGGTCAAACCCAAAATGCTCCAAGGATTCCTAAAATCGCTTGGTCAACCCCAAAATGCTCCAAGGATTCCTAAAATCGCTTGGTCAACCCTAAAATGCTCCAAGGATTTCCACAATCGCTTGGTCAAAAATAAGAAAAGTCAAAAATCAAAAATCATCAAAAACAACAAAAATTTGCATCTCATTTCTAGGCATGCTCAAATTCATCAATAGAGAGCTCTTCTCGCATCTCATCTTCATATTCACAAAAATCAATCCATCAAAAATACAAAAATATATAGCTGCATTAAGCATTGCATCCATACATTGCATATTTGTGGTCGTACAGGTCAAAGGCACCATAGGCTGTAATTGCTCTGCTAGTCCATCTTGTTCCACATTGTTCCATTTTATAAAACAAACAAACAAATGCCATTTACTGTTTTTTACCACAATAGAGTCAGTGGTCTTATAATGTATCAAGAGTTTTCGTAATTCAGTCATCATTTTGCTCTTTAGCCACGTAATGTACCGAGTCAGATAGATTTTACGAAGGTAGAGTTACACTTGAAATACGCCTTGTTACGTAGCATCCCAACACAAATTAAAACACATAAAAATTCCCAAGTTGTGTGAACGAAAGATGAAACCTGCATAGTAATCCAGGTCACCATAAGCGAAACGGTTATCTTGCTCATCCCCCTGTGCGAATGGTTCTAGAATGCTGAGAATTGATAAAAGGACGAGCTCTTCCCTATCCATTCACCTTAATATACAGTGGTTTTTACCACTACCAAATCCCAATCATAGTTGGTTCCCAAAGTTGTAAGGATTCGTACTACACGTCCCTCGCCAAGGATGGGTAGTCATCCCCAAGACCTAAAAGGATCAACGCCATTCACGAACAAAATTCCAACAAATCATCATCCTAACACTTTCCATTCACCTTTGGTCTCCAAGTTGTAAGGATTCGTACTATCCGCCCCTAACCAGGATGGGTAGTCGTCCCCAAGGCCTAAAAGATCAATGCCCCTACTTCATAATCTCCATCATCCCCTTGGTCCCCAACGTCGTAAGGATTCATACTATCCGCCCCTAACCAGGATGGGTAGTCATCCCCAAGGCCACGAGGATCAAGGCCATTCACAAGCTCAAACTCACACCGCTCAAAATACAAAATCAAGTAACAATGGTTATCACCACTATTCAAAATCCTTGCTCAAAAAGAAAAATAAATAGAAAAATAAACAATGATTTGCATCACTATATAGACGAGCAAGTCTCCCAAATCATTCAGCCAACAAATAACCTGAACTTGAATCTTTGGAATTCTCAGCATTCGAAAACCATCTAGGTGATCCTCATTACAGGTTTGGTTGACAGCCTATCTGGCAATGGTGGTATCCTACCCGCATGACGATATGTCTGTCACATTCGCTTTGCATATATGCAGACCAATGTTTGCATAAGGATGAGCTAGCTTATGGTATCCTGGATAACACCGCAGATTAATCTAACTAAATACAACAAAGGAGTTAGTGGAGCTAGTTAGGTGATCCTCAGTATAGGTTCGGTTGAAAGCCCATCTGGCACTGGCGGTATCCCGACAAATACCACATAAATGAACTCAATTGCACACACAGGGATGTGAAATAGCTTGGTCAAAAACGAGTTCGATTCATACCTTGGTCCAAAAGTCTTGTAAGACAAAGTACAGTCGTGGCTAGTGAGTTAAAACCGTCTCGAGTCTCAGAAAACCTTAGCTACATTTCTAAACCAACTGCGCTACTTTTCATCCTTGCAATACCATCAAAAAATACAAAAAAAAAAAAACCACATGTATACATACAAAGTCATTCACCACAACAATCGCATAAAAACAAAATCACAAAGTCCTAAACAGTCTATGGTGCCCTAACCAAACAACACAAATTCATTTCATCCATTACATTTTGCATATCACATATATATCAAAAACATTTGCATTTATCATACCATATACATCCATTACCATAAGCATGCATCCATCAACATCAATCATTGTGCATAACATAAAATAATGACATATACACAAAGCAAGAAAATCAAAACAACAAAAACAACACAAACAAAAGCAATAAACATTGCCAGACACAAGTGCTCTTGCACTTAACCTCTTGGCATAGCAAAATTGATGTCGGGGTTTACATTGTCACTATCCTACTCCCTAAGAAGGCTACCATAGCCGGACCGCTCCATGGGAAGATGGATTTTCGACAATTTCACCCCCAAACGACGTCACAAATGGGTCAAAACCCACTCAAAAACAAAAAAATCAAAAAACAACAAATAAATGCAACACAAAAACAACAGCAATAAGCATTGCCGGACACAAGTGCTCTTGCACTTAACCTCTTGGCATAGAAAATCGATGTCGGGGCTCAAATTGTCACTCTCCTACTTCCCCAAGAAGGCTACCATAGCCGGACCGCTCCACGGGAAGACGGACTTTCGACACTTTCACCCCATTATGGCATCACCAAAAGGGTTACCACCCACCAAAAATAGGTCTAAATGTCGGAAAAATTGCACATGCTTAACGATAAACCATCTAAAGGCACCCTTGCACAAGTCATCTTGGGTCAAGCGACTCGTCGCTTTTCTCACGAAGGTCATTCCCTCATCGATTCGTCGCTTGAGGGGGTAGTCACACTTAGTCACCAATCAACAAACACACACCCAATCAAGGCAATGACATGCATTCAAAGAATCATTGACAAAGACAATCACGCTCCTGCTTGGGGCAGTAAACAAGCAATAATCACAAATTGATCAAACACTTGGCATTCCCGAAGCATGAACACAAGGTTCCCCCGTGGACAAAAGGTTGCGCCCTTTGCCTAATCATGACTGATCAATGTCCAAGCTCAAGTCACACCTCACCAAAATAGGTTAATACTTGAAATCAAATTCCTTAGCTCGTCGAAAGCAAGGATTCAAGAATGCATGCCCTTTCCATGCTTGGGGCATCAAAAGTTGGTTAGGTTACCAAGAAACCCTAATCATTAGTGCTTTGGTTATCTATTTTTGCTCGACGCTGCGCCATGCACAGCGCATCCCAAAAAGGGGCATCTGTAGACACCAAAACAGCACCAATCCGATTATGTGACTGCAAACACTGATCGCTTTGACACACACAGCCCCCAGGGCAGCCCTCAGAGGTTAAACAGTGGTCCTAACCACTTTCATAGCAATTTTGTAAGGTCAAGAGGCAATTTGGCACATTCAGGCACTTTGCTCAGTATTCGTCTCACCCAGGGACGAATACTAACTGGGATTCGTCTCACCCAGGGATGAATTCTAAATTCGTCTTTGGTCAGGACGAATTCCAGGTTTAACGGGCAAAAAGAAGAATGCCGCCAAGTGGCAGCCGAGGACAGTCAATTATTGCCTCCTGCCGTGCATGCGCGTGTAGGTGGGTAGGTTGGCAATTAGAGGACTGTCACAAGGGCAGTCATGGAAGCCCAAGTCAGGGAGGAGTCTCCTCCCTCTTGGGAAGGCATGGCCGCCACATGGCATCCCTGCATGCCCCTCCAAAGAGACCCCCTGGGTCTATAAAATGGTGGACTTTCCCACCCAAAAGAGGACAGAGTTGGAGGCATTTTCAAGCAACGAAGTGCTGCCAAATTGAACACCCTATTGCACCCTTTTTCGATTCACCCTTTCACATCCATTAATCTCTTTCGCAAGAGAGGTTATTGGGTGGCTTTTGGAAGCGTGGATCCGAACCCAAACCCAACATTTGACCACCTTAATCCACCAATTTTCCGACAACCCAATCTAAGAGATTTTGGGCCCATCCCTAGTGGATTGGCGCCAAAATCAAGTTCCAACGATGGGCGGCCCACTTGGGCACCCCACACTTTTTTTTAGTTTCATTTTAGTCTATTATGTTATTACTTGTTTATCCTACATTACATTCTATGCTGTTTAGATAGCTCACAATCTTGATTTCAGAAGACATTTATCAAATATTATCATGCTTTGTCGATTTTGTGGCCCTCACTAACTTGCAGGTAGCGACGTCGAATTCCCGTGGATAGAGGCCAAATTGGGAGAATCCGACCATCTGGGTCATCCCAAAATGGCCCCAATTACTTAACCCCTCTGTTTGCAGGTGTTTTGGAGGTCCCGAGGTTCGACATTTAGACGGCATCACTTCGGCTTTTCATCACAGGAGAATTCGTCCTACCCGGGGACGAATTACAGTAGAATTCGTCCTGCCCAGGGACGAATTCCAGTTGAATGCAGATTGGCCGACTGTTTCAATGGCGGTGGCCCTCTGGTAAGGTCTTTTGGTCTCTGTCAGATTTGCAGGTGATTTAGATTCATTTTACTCACTGATTTCGATAATCTTTTACATGCATCTTTTATTAATTTCAAGGAACAAACTTTTCCTATTTGCAGCAGGTGCTACTAACGCCTTTGTTGTTTCTTTGAACGCAGGAGGAGCAGCAAGGATCGAGGACTCATCAACATAAGCGGCGGCAACACTTTGGCCCGCCCATTTCAAATGTGGGCATGCGAAAGAAGGATTATTGATCACGATTGTAACCAAATCTATTTAACGCTCCTAACCCCTAAAAAGGGAGGAGGCAATTTTGTAACCGAGGTTAAAGAGTTAAATAAAAGGGCTGTGACTTCTCTAAATTCTTGTATCTCATTTCAATCAATTTGCCTCTTTCGTTTAATGCACTTCACATTTTAGGACTTAAGCGTTAGTTTGATTTTGAATGCATCGAAATAGTTTTCCTTTCAAAAACTTTCGGAATCTCATGCTTTCACTTCTTCCTGCCAAAAAATCTTCTCATGAATTCACTAGTATTTAAGGTCTATAGAAAAATGTACAACCTCTTATTTTCTTCTTTTATGATAACCATATAGATTGTCCTATCATGTGTGCTATTATTGGACATAAAAAGTTAAAAGAGAAAATAAAATTGTTCTTTTTGAAAAACTTATAAATTATAAATGACGTTTTCAAAGAACCATGTGAAATTCAATCATGAAACTAGGGTATAAAAAAATTAAATGATTGGATTGAGTTCTAAGAGAGGAATA
>JAQPPZ010006943.1:0-10340 GCA_028583015.1 Wollemia nobilis
TTCATTCTATGGAGCGAGCTAGAAGATCATCCACATAATCTTGGAGAATATCATGCATCATGTCATAGAAAATATAAGTTATGGCCCACTGATAGGTAGCTCCATTCTTTAAGCCAAAATGCATTACCTTACAGCAGAAGGTACCCCATGGAGTAGTGAATGTTTTCTAGGATTGGTCCTCAAGGGCAATCAAAATCTGATTGTAACCTAAAAAACCATCCATGAGCGAGAGCATCCCACATTTGGCAGTGAAATCTACAATCTAATCTATGTTGGGCAAGGGAAAATTGTCCTTGGGATGTGCTAAATTAATATCTTGAAAGTCGGTACATATTTTGATTTTTCCTTCTTTCTTAGCTATAGGAACGATATTGGAGATCTAATCATAATAGTCGATATATATTATAAAAATTACATCAAGGAGCTTTTGGAGCTCTTCCTTAACTGAAAGGGTGATCTTAGGATGCATATTCCTAAATTTCTACTTAATAGGCTTAGAACTAGTGTTAACTACCAAAAGATACATAACAAGGGAGGGATCAAGCCCTGGCATGTCGACATATGATCAAGCAAAAATATCTTGATATTCTATTAAAAAATTGGTCAATTCCTCCTGCTCATCCATGGACAAGGCTTTACCTAACTTAAGGATTCTAGGGGCTTTCTTTTAACCTATGTTCACATCTATGATCTCCTTAATAAGGATGGATAAATCATCATCAAGAGGAGGTAGGACATAAATCACTCCTAATTGCTCAATGTCTTCGAAAGACATAGAACCAAAGTCCACTTGAAAACTAGAAGACTCAACCTGCATAGTGCAAAGGATAGAACCATCAAAGTATATGTTATTCTAAAGTGGATTCTCATATTTGACATACTGCTTATGGGTTAGGACTAATAAAGAAGGAGAGGGTGGCCCCTCATCCTCAACACTCCACTCTAAACATTGATAAGATTCATCTAAGATAAAGTTTTGACAAGAAGAGTTGACTTGATCCTATGATGATATATTGATTTATGATCCCTTATCATAATTTGTGAGTTTCTTAGTCTAGTTAGATAAGGAATTTGATGAATGAATTTGAGCTAAATCATATGGTGAGAAAAATTCAAATGGATGAGGATCGCCTAAGATAGAAATAGGTTAATTTTTAAATTCAAATTTTACACATTGATGAAAATAGAAGGGATGGCCTTCATTGCATGGATCCAATGATGTCCAAGAATAAGATTAAAATATGCAAGACTAGATACCACATAGAATAATGTATCTAAAATATTAGGTCCAACATTAAGGGGAAGTGATATGGTACCACAAGCTTCTTGGGACTCATTATTGAAAGTTTTAATGATATCACTGGATTTAGTTAAATATTCCTCTTTTAATCCAACCTTTTGAAAGAAATGATATGTGCATAAATTAAATTAAGAACCATTATCAATAAAAACTCTCTTGATAAAAGTATCCCCAATAAATGCAATGATGTAAAGAGAAGAATCTTCTTGCGAGTTTGAGAAAGAAATATCAGCATCCGAGAATGTGAGATGATGTATCCTAAGAGAAATTACAATTTTTGTCATATCACTAGGGTAAATATTTGGAGGGATAGATTGTTGTTTTAAGACATTTATTAAAGCTTCTCCATGAGTAGGAAAATTTTGTAAAAGTTCCAAAAGAGAAATATTTGCTGAGAAACTTATCTCCTATTGAGATCAATGGATTTGTTGGCTTAGAACTAAATTTTTTGACGTAGCTGTTATCATACCAACCATATTGTTATCATAATAATGTGGTACACTTCTATAATATACTTTATTATCTTCTTGTTTATTCACATTTTTATTAACAAATTATTTTTGTTGATTATTTGAATATTAGGAATTTCCTATGTCAAGATGCCCTGCATCAATCAAATATTGAACCACATGTTTCAACTTCTTACAAGAATTTGTCTAGTGTCCTTCCACTCTATGATATGCATAATTTTTACTTGCCTTATACCAATGAGTTGTAGTATCTAGTTGCCTTATGGGAGGTAACTCAATTGCGTTGGCTTCTAAGAGTTGTTTCAAAGTTACTTCCATAGACATATTAGGTCTTGTAAAATTCCTTTGTAAGGTTTTTGAAGTACTATATTTTGTAGGTTGTTATTAACATTGTTATAAGGCCTACTATCCATTACACTATCACATCCTATGTGTTTATTCTTATGTTGATACTTAGTAGGTTTCTCTTCTTTGAATTTGAGTTGGCCTCTTTTGATAAGGGCTTGTTCTACTTTTATTGCTACATCTATTGCTTGTTCAAAGGATGTGATAGTAGTAGTTTCTAGTGCATAAGATAGTTGTTCTTGCAAGATTCCAATAAATGTCTCAAGCATATATTTTGGAGGTAAAGTATATCTCAAGCATCCTACTAAACTTCTCCAACAGGCTTAAAATTATGAAAACTTTTCCTCTTTACCTTGTTTTAAATTATAAACGTCCTTCATTATTACTTTCTTTTCAATATAAGCACCAAATTCTTGATCAAATAATTCTATTGTTTCTTCAAAGTTCTTCAAGTAATAATTAGGAAATTGATAGTATCATTCTAATGCCATACCATCAAGACTCTTAGGAAATATTTTTAGTAACAAAATGTCATCATAAATGAGATCATGGCAAGCTATCCTAAGTCTTCTTAAATGCCCTATTAGATCTGCTATCCCCTTATATATAGGCAAGATCGGCATAGAAAAATGCTTAGGATATGGCCAAGTAGCAACAATAGGGTCCAATGGTTGATTACACATTTCCTTATATCTGCAAGTAAAACTTGAAGGCTGAATCATCACAACTTTTGAAATGAATTGCTTTACCATATTTGTTAAATTCTGCACTTTTGGATTATTGTTATGCATTGTCCCCAGATTCCCAAAAGGAAGGGTATTAGACATATTTATACTGTTGAAGTATGTGTTATCTTGTTGAAGAGGATAACCAAAATTTGATAGAATAGAGGCAACAATGTTGAGATAAATAGATTGAGGAGAAAATAAAAAAGTTTAAATGACACTACTAGTTGGAGGGACTTGTAGATTCCTTCCAACATTGGTGGTTATAGTAGTGGCATAATTTGGATGATGAACATGATTATTAAGATTCAAATATTCACTCAAGGAGTTATTATGAGATGGTATAACTTAATTAAGTAGGGTTTCTTCCTCTAAAGCTGCATCCAAGCCATGCTTATGATATTTATAAAAGGTCCATACATGCTCAAAAGATTTGAAGATAAGGTTCCCATCGAGTCCCTTAATAGGATCAAGACTATTATCAATCTCTTATTCCTCAAGGTTATGATTTTCTCTATCAATTTGATCATTCTCTTGAAAAATATCATCAAACCTAAAAAGCCTTCTTCCATTCCCAAGGTTGGAAGCCATTGGGAAAAGAGAGAAAGACTAAGGCAAAAGGAAGGAACTAAAACAAAAAAAAAGCACAAGAAATTATTTTTTTAATTTTTTTTGCTCTAGCACACATAATTAATGATCTTAATTAAAGTTTTAAAAGAAAAGGAGGTATTCACGTCAGGTTCACCATAGATGGAGAGGGGGAAAATTGCCCTATCGTGTATGATTCTCAAGGCTGGATCCGCAAGAGAAAGCCTTGAGGTGAACCACAGGGGTATCTTATTCTCTACACTTGGTTCTAAAGAAGGAGGGAAGGGTTATCTAGGAATAACTTTAAGGACTCACTCCAAGTCCACAGGATTTTTTAGGAATGTTTGATGTATTCGTTTCAAGACAATCACCTATGGTTGGTCTTTCTAGATATATGCTATAAAAGATAAAGGACAATACAGAAATACAAAATGCAAAAATATAAGAGTTAACCCTAGAATGATTCTTTCTTTGAATGCTTTTTTAACCTAGGGTTTCAAGACAAATTATTTAAGCAAAGACTCAAGGAAATATGCACAAACAATGTTAACCCTAAGTGCACACTATATGTTTTTTTCCTTTCAATGCCTAAAAATCAATTAAATATATTTCTATAAAATCAGATCTAATTTTTACAAAAAAAATAGAAGACACCCAACAAGAAACCTAAATACTGATAAGATGACTTAGCTTTTTCGATGTTTTATCCTTCTATCCTTTATCCAACGATATCAACAATTCCTATTCCTACAAGATAACTTGGTAAAAACTTTGAAAATATAATCAGCATTAGAAAATATTCTTAGGCCACTGTACAACACTGCTTGGAGGTGCAATAGTCAAGACCCCTAGGTCCTTTTAGTTGACCTTTGAAAATAGAAGCAAAAATTGATCTTTGGAAGAAATCAAGCATATCAAGATATATCAGAATAAAATGATAGAAACACAAAATATAATATGACACTATGCTCTATATACAGTCTAGAATGCAAGAATGAATTTTGAACAACAGATTGTCCCCAAACATTGTCTAGGTGAAATCATGCCCCGTAACAGGTGATCATGAT
Organism: Wollemia nobilis; assembly: GCA_028583015.1. Taxonomy (NCBI): domain Eukaryota; kingdom Viridiplantae; phylum Streptophyta; class Pinopsida; order Araucariales; family Araucariaceae; genus Wollemia; species Wollemia nobilis. Next base: position 4,496 of record JAQPPZ010006943.1, read on the forward strand.
TTCGCATAGGAAAAATCACACCCCGTAGAGAGCTGAGCGCGCTTTCATAGAAACTATGCAAAAAATAAAAGATAGATACAAAGGCTCGATTACGTCAATAAAAAATCCAAATATGCAATGCATAAGAATGAAGTCACCTAGAAGAGAGTGTAGAAGCAAACAAAAGGGTTGATACCTCCTTAATAGTTGATCTCTCCTTAGGGATCCGACACAAATCCACCAAAGTGAGCAGCAAAAATCAACAATCCAATGCAGTAGAGAACAAATCAAACTTCACACTCTAAATTTAAACTTACTTGTAAGAGAAGAAGAGATATGTAGATCAATTAGCGAGCACTTAAAATCACTATCCACTTTTATTGTCGTTATTGTCAATTGTCATCGTGCTCTAAAAATAAATTCAAACCCTCCTTATATAATGTATTTGAAGGCTATATGGGTGGAAAATCTAAGAAGAGTCAATGTAAAACATGATAACTCCGAAGAATTAGGGTTTTCTTAAAGTAAAACCCTAAAATATGAAATTGTGCCCAATCAAGAGCGAGCACGATTTCACATAGAGAGAGAAAAAAGGTAAAATAGGGGGGAGAAGCCTAACCCTTGACCTAGGGAAGTCTAAGGGGTCTCCTAGAGGGCTCAAGGTAGATTTCCCACTAAAGTGGGTCAATTTTTTATGTCTACAGAAAGTTTGCAGTTATTTATAAGTTATGGAGTGATAAGTATACTAGGATTTATTTTTTTGAAAATATAATAGTTTTTTTAAGCTTTGAGAATTTGAAGATTTAAGCTTTTGAGTGATTTTAGCTTTGAATATTTAAGTGTTGAGTGATTTTTAGTTTTTGAAGAACTGAATATTTGATTTTTAAGATTTGCGGAGTTAAAATTTTTTTAAGATTTGAGTTTTTTAGTTTTTTGAAGATATTTGATTTGAAACTATTTCAAGTTTAAAAAAAAAAAAAATTAAAAATTTTACAAATTTAATTCAATGTGGAGTTAAAATTATTTATACTTCAAAGGTTTAAGAAATTTAAAATTTACAAATTTCTTAAACTTTGGGAGATATAAGGTTTTTAACTTCAAAGGAATTGAATCATTGAATTGCAAACTTTGATTATTATGGAAGAAAATATGGAGTCCATAATAAAAAAAAAAATATTAGAAGTTATAAATTTTGGCATTGGTAAATTGATTGAAAAATCTAAAGGTAAGCTAGATATGGCAATATAATTTATCTATAGAGAAGCAATGAATGAAAGTTTTGAGATATTTGAATATTATTTACATTCAAAACTTGTTGAAGCAATTGATAATTCAAAGGATGATATTATGATACCTATTGATATAGGTAGTATAATGTATATGCCATTGCTTTCACTTGAACTTCATAAAGATAAAAATCTAAAACAAAAAAAGTTGATTGAAACTCTAAAAAGGAAAGTAGAGATTGATATAATTGAATCAAGTGAATCATATAAAAAAATAGTGTTTTAATCTACATTTAATATTGACATTTCAAGCTCATAAAATTTTAAAAAATTATTATGATGCTCTAAGTGAATGTTCAAAAGTTACAAAACAATATCAATAATATAGGAAAGCTAAATCGAATGAAACACATGATCCAAATGTCAAAGATGAAGAAGTCATGCACAATAAGGATGTAGATCTACATGAACCAGAGACCAAAGAAAAAGAAAATTTTCAAGCTATTCATGAAAAAGAATCAAAAGTACATGAACCAGAAGCCAAATAAGAAGCTCAAGTAGTTCATAAACCAAGTAATGAAGATACAATGTCTAAATATACAAAGAATGAAGATGAAGGAGAACTCATAGAAGAACTCAAGGACAAAGTTGAAGATAAATCTTGAGCATAGGTTCATGAAAAATGCAAGGTCACATGAATATTGAATATCAAAGATGAATATTGAAGAATAAAGTCTTCAATATCCACCCAGGTGTTGTAGGTGAGTTGGAGAGGAGAGGGCAATCCTCCAAGGGAGGTCCCAGGTTCAAATCTCCACCCCACCAAAAAGCTGAATTGGGTATCCAAAATCCAATTGATAATGTTGGTGCGGGTAGGGTCGGGTGCGACTCCCGGGTGAATTTGATGTTGTAGAACCCCCTGTTCGTGGTCTCTTGGACCAAGGCAGCCCCACAAGGGGTTTTTCGCTTAAAAAAAAAGTCTTCAATAACCAAATAATGCAATACAGGGGGAGTTGGAGAATATTAAATTATTTGGTACATAGTAATGTACCCCCATGGTATCTTCATGGTACAAATGTAAATATGTAATAGATTAGGGTTGAGTCTATAGTTTAGATGAGTGATTTATATTTCCTCTTTATGTAAGTGTCCATGTGCAAGATATGCACAAGTTTCATGTAAGAGTGTAATGTGCAGGATATGCACAAATAACATGTAAGAAAGAGTGCAAGTGTGTATTGAGAGAATGTGTACAAGTTTCATGTATGTAAGTATCCAAAAATGTAATGTGAGGATGTGCACAAGTATATTGTATTATGAAAGAGTAAGAGTCATGTAGAAGTGTGCAAGTGTCATAGAGTCAAGTATGCATGTAAGAATAGAGTGAAGAGTCTAGTATACAAGTAGCAAGATGAGAATCCAAAAATCAAGAATAGGAAAGGCTGCATCTCCTAGATACTTGAGGAGTGCAATAGACAAGTATTGAAGAGTCACATTACTATATATATATTATAGGGATAAATACAATGTAATGGAAAATGATTTGTAGCGATCACCACATAGAAAGAATTGATAATAAAGCTTGTATACATATTATGAGAAATTTATATTGTAAGTATTATATTTCAACTAGGAGTCTTCAATATACAAATATCTCAATGGGATATTTCTCCTTAGGCCTCCAAATATTCAATCCTCATTTTTTTGCAACAAAGAATTAATACCTGCATGAGGAAAGTAACATCGACCTTCAGGAAACGAAGATGGAGTTCTTCTCTATTTGTTATAGGAAGCTTCCAAAAATCTGAGAGATCATTTTATGCAACAAGAAAAACTTAGATGATAGTAACCCAATAAATTTTCTAAAAACTTATTTTCTCTCTTGCAATAAAATATTAGAGATACTAAAAAAATTTCTATGACTCTATAGAAAATGATATTCACTAATTGGATTGCCAATCTAGTGGATTCAATGCCGAGTTATAGTCTTCACAAGTTTTTTCAACTATGTGGAAAAACTCTAGCCAAATATATCATGTGGATTTATTTACTTTCTATTCTTCTACCTAGAGCTATTTCTATCAAAAATCTATTGTGATGGTATTTGCATGCAACGATGCACTATGGCTGGTTTGGTTTGCAAATACTCAACAATAGCAATGGTGATCACTTGTGGATTTCATTTGATCCATCATGGATCTGATACCACTATTAGCTTTTGGAGCCTTAAATATAAAGAAAATGCATTCATAAGTATTGAAATAAGTATGCAATGTTATAACTATGATAAAGGAAACTTAACATGCATGAAAATATGATAGAAAACATGATATAATGCTCTAGAGAAAGCTCATAAAAATTAGAATGCTCCTCTCATATATTTCACAACTCCTCCATCATATCAAAATGGAGCTACATTGTGCCTACTACTACTCTCACCTATGCACTCCAAAAATCCTCTCACAAACCCTACAATGAGGCATTTATATAGAAATATAGATTCCTTGCCTCTCAATCAACCATAATACTAATGTACATGTGGACTACATGCACATTTACATCATTGCACATTCTAACACATGCATTTATTTATTTTATTTTATTTTTTATTTTTTAACATGGTGGAATCGGTAGCGGCCACGAATTCGAGTAGGCTATCCGACTTTTTATGGCCGCCATAGTATTTTGCGTTGTCCACCTCGGAAGCCACCACATAGATCTTCATGCAGTCCACCCCTATAACCGCCATGCCACAATAATTTTAAACCTTTTACGCCACTGAAAGTACCAGGAAAGGGACAAGCATTTAGTCTGGAGATACACATGCATTTATTAAATTACATTAATAAGACAATTAAATCCTAAGCTAATCCTAATCTAAATATATACACATGAAGGTACATTAGTAATAAACCATATGATGTAATATATTCCAACAGTCAAGAGATTTACACTAGCAAAATTTATAAACCAAAAAGAACAAGGACCCATGAGCATGAAGGGTTTCCTATCGGCCTTATCCCATTCCAATCCATTTATAGAAATAGTGCCTTCATGGAATCTCAAAAGAGAAAATTGGCTTCATCATAACTATAAAATAAAAGAGAAGCAATAAGAGGTTGACTATGGCTAGCGATATATCCTATCCCATAGTGACCCAACTAAGCTTCAACCTCTAAGGGATATTTAATGCCCTACTCATGAAGGCCTAGTCCTTTACCTTAACATCCTATGTTTAAGATAATTTGCTTTAGGATGGGATACAACTTCGATAAATAGCATTAAGCATACTATTATTATACTAGATGAGGGTTATTACCATTTATTTGTTCATTATTGATAGTACTAGCTAAAATAAAGGATTAATTACCTATTCATATCATTTGACCCTTCCTAGAAGGTAAGCCTATAGTTCAAGGAGTCAATGGGAGCTTGGCTAGATCTAAGAAAATTTGACTTTTATCTTAGTTATTAATTTTAAGGTGGATTTGATTAGCCATTTTAGATTGATTATTTATGTTTGTTTTATTATGAGTTTGAATTTTAGATTGATTGCAAAGCTGATTAAATTGATTGTTTGGAGTTAAAAACATGAATGCATCATTGACTGAAAAGGAAGAAGAAGTAGCTCATGAATATGGATTGAGGGAAGGGTAAAGAATAGCCTTAGGATTTTAAATCTCAGTCGCTTTACAATAAGCTAAAAATTTAGGGTCAAATGGAATGTGGATTATCTTAACCTGATATTTGTATTTGAGACACTAATGGAGAGTGTAAGGGATGACCCACATTGCATGGATCAAATTCCTTACAAAAATAATATTATAGGTTAGATGTTAAGACCTCATCCTAACATTATAATGTAATGTATTGTAATGTGTATGTGGAACCTTAGGCACCTAGACATATGGGCCCATATGATGTAACCATTATAAAAGATATAACTTTTTCTTTAATAGAAGTTTTTAGTTTTGGTCCATACTTGGATGTGTAACTAACCCTTGAGAAATAAGGTTAGGGTTAATGGAAGTCTTTATAAAGGTAAGGCAATATATAGAATGTATCAAGTCTTTTCTTATTTTATCAAAGTTTTACTTCTAAGAAGGTTGCACCCTCAAAGAGGCTGACAATTTTGTTTGTGATTCTATTTTGAATAATAAAGTTAACCTATTTTCAACTTCATATTGCAATATTGTTATTTTAATTTCATTAATTCTTTTAATTATTGTAATATTTGTGTGGATGTTCTTATTTTAATTGGAATATTTCTAACAACTAGTATCAGAATACTATCTAGGGCCATATCTTGTTACAATTGCAATAATTAATGTCCTACCATTCTATTCATGTTAGGTATACATTTTTCTTCCTTTCGTTAAAACCTACCCAATTTTTTTCTCTATTATAGTGTAAAATGTTAGAAATCCTATGTCAAGAAGTTTTAAAATATCATGAGGGAGCTATCATTATTGGCTAAGCTAGATTTCCCATAAAACATCTAGTGAAGTGACAAGTGATTAGACTCCAATACCCATGCCTTAGACAACACTCATATATAGTGGCGAGCTCCAACATACCCTTAAGTATATAGGGAGACCACCCTAGGATTACAAGAAACCTTTAGCCTTAGAAATATTTCA